>JAGSMP010000993.1:0-169693 GCA_029286625.1 Parnassius orleans | reverse complement strand
AATGAAATTGGTGGTTTCAAATCAATCGATTTTTCGACAGTAACTTTAACTTCCTAATAATTTATAAAGATAAAAGTTTAAAAATATATTGTATAATTTTTTCATATACCGTTTTAGTACTTTACCGATTTTAGAGGCAAAACTACCGGTTTCGCTATCTGACATTCAAGACCACTAGATGGACTGTAATGATGATAATAATAATCTTCATTTCATTTTGTAATATCCATAAACTTAACAATATTTTTTAAAATAATTTATTACACTCACAAAAAACTCAACCTTGAGCCTACAGCAGATGTTTCTTCCAGCATTATATGTTTGTTTTTAGTGTGTATGTACAAAGTTTATCGTTACGTTTATTATTATATTATTATTATATTGAAATGTATTTCATAAACACATCCAGGCGGATCATGCGTGTATGCAGCATTACGCTGAGTCACAACCTTTTCAATGGCTTGATACACACCCCATCACTTGTATTTTTAATCTACCATACTTTTACTGTTTTTTTTGTGATGTGTACAGTTCCAATGAATAAATATTTTACTTTCTTTCTTTCTTTTCTTATTGTACATTAACCAAAATCACCTATGAAATTTTGTTACAGGATACTGGAAAGTAAGTAGTTACACATTCTTTTGCCGATTCTTCTCCAGCCAGAGGAAAGTTTATTGTAAGGGGATGGTAGATTACAAAAAATCCATTGACAAAATACAAGACGAGAAACAATCTTATGTCATTACTAAATTATTTATAATCAATTACGAAATTATTTTTACTTTGTTGTATTGCTTTACTTTACTTATTGAAACTTTGGCTTCGCCTGGATAGTATCTTTTAATCTGGTGTTAATTAGATTTAAGATAATCAGAGACCGTTTATTTAATTAATTTTTGCTTTTCGCCACTCTACTACTCTAGCCATTCCGAAGATTAGCCTGCACAGATAGACAAAAATGTTAAAAATGGTTCTTTATGTCATAGTAGCATGCAAATAAGCTGAGCTTAATAGAAGCCAGTCATTTCAATATTACAGGCCAACACTTCAATTGTATTTTCACGCATACACAAATTTTCTTTTGTTATTTGGAATAACGCATAATTTTTAATAATTTGAGAACAAACTTTATTTAAGGTTTTGTTACCTAAGGAATTTCCGACACATTTGTGCTATATAAATTTAAAATATGGTACCTTTCCTTCGAACCTATGTATGCACATACATTTTAGTAATTTTAATAATGTCCTTTAAGTCAACAAGAGAATGTCAGACATATGCCTTGACCTCAAAAAGATGAGGGCTGAGAGCTCCTTTTAAATTTTACGTTATGTTTGTGTAACGTGTGCGAGATCAGATATTGACTGCCTTATAGGTCTAGTGTTCGTAAACGTGATAGCTGATTATGAGGTCCCTTATTTGAATAACGATCGGGCCAAAATCGGTTTCTGGGCTTTTATGTCTAGAATTTCTCATTAGCAAGCAAGTTAAGTCAGAGTTGGCGGTGTTTCACCCCCGTACCTCGGGAAGCTCGTAAAGCCGTTGATCCTGCGCCTGATTTTTCTACGGTCATGTCGGATTACCGTCCCATTGGACTATGAGAGTGAAGGCATTGAGAATACACCCGTGCTTTTGCATACACTGGGGCACTATAATCCAGTCCTGCGCCGATGGTTAGTCTCCGTTGACACTGGTCGCTATAACCGAAATTCGGTATGGAAGACATTATTAAAATCTTTATAGTCCAAATCTTCATTTCTGAAAATGAATCAAAATTGTGCTTCCGAACGGCTTGCATTATCTCTCTGATAGACATTCAAAACTTTATATATAATATTTTCAACACATATTTAAAATATCATATAGTCCTACACCTTGCGGTAAAGTATGAAGAACGCTGGCTAATATATTTCTTGACGCAATGGATAATGGCTATACCTTTGGATTAAAAAGTACTAACCCTGACACTACATAACTAACATAGTGTTAGTTATGTTTTAGGTAGTAATTAAAAATGTTATTCTTATGGCTTCCGATAGATGACATTATAACCATTTTGCTTACTCCAGAAGTAAAATAGAACACTAAAGTAGGACTATAAAAATACTGGCAGCCGCGTCAAAGGTGCGAGACGTCTGGTACTGCAATTGTCAATCCACCTGTCAAACGTGACAATTAAGGCGAATCTTACTATAACCCGTTTCTCCTAGTATGGCAGAGGCCTATTTCCAGCGGTAGACTGTATACTGTTGACAATTCCTGTTGGATAAAGTGGAGACCATATTACATTTGATTTTGAAGCTTATAACTACTACCCGTGTGGTTAAATAATGGAATTGAAAATGGCGTCGCCTCAATTCACCTCTTGCTCGCACACCGTCGCTATGTATACTCACACCCGCCGAAAAAGACTGCAAAAATCATTATGCGGATGTATAAGTATTTTTTTATGTTTTTGATAATCGTATGAATAATTATGTTTTAATCATATGATTAGCAACAGCCTTAAAAAATACGAGTATCTGTAACTTTGAATCCCATCAACTACAATTTCAACTAAAATTTGAAAAGTTACAAAAGACGTTCGCGGTTGTCGGAAGAGTTAAGATGTAATCAGTTGGCAAGCTCCATTAGCAGTACCGAACTTGACCCCTTTCTCAATTTTATGTTTTTGATGTGGTTTCATTACCTTTTTTTAAATTTTCCTTTAATAATAAAGAAAATATGCAGATTAATAATTAAAAAACCTTTTTTAAGTATATTTAAACTATAATTAAAAGCATTAAGTATATTTAAAATATATTAACTTTATAATTTAAACTTAATAATAACAAATTTTCAACAAATTTATTACTACGGTTTATTTCAAATTTGAAACTAACTGTCACAATAAATTTAAAAAATTTGTAAATCGATAAATATTTTTCATCGATATTCGATTTTTTCTTTTTTATACGGCTAATGGTTATTTATCTACGTTAAAGCTTTTCAAGTTTTTAAATCCAATAAAGGTGGTTTTGGTTTTTTAAATAAAGGTGTCAGTAAGTCAGTAAAAAAATTTAAAATTATAATTCTGTGGTATATCAGATTTTCGATTTAAATTTTAACATCACATATTTAGACGGGTGAAATTATTAATTATTAATATGGTTTAAATGTGACAAATCTCTACCAAAATTCAAGAGGGCCGTTGGCTTCAAAATTAGGCCATATATTATACTAAAAAATATATCAATGTGTTAAGGCAATGATAACAAAAAACCTTACTTTGCTAGGAAGTCCACAGGTAAAAATATCAATAAACATTTCAACATTTATTTACATAACATTATATACAATATTTTATTATATACAATATTAAAAACTATAATAAAAAAAAACTAAAACTAGTAATTCAACATTGTACTGACTTTATTGCACCTTGCAATGAATGATTTTTATCTCTTAAAGCCAGTAATTGACTTTCTTGAATCACACATGGATTCTACTAGGTGTGATTCAAGATGTTGTGATGAAACTCTAGATGGTAAATCGCACTCTCTTAACGAAACAAAAGCCTATTCACTATTGCCTTGAAAATACCCAGATTGTAATCGCATGAAAAGACAGACGCCAGTAAATTAATTCACACCCTTGCTGTAGGCATTACAAAAGACGAAGCAAACCGCTGATTCGAATGCGTTGAAGACTATTTGTTGCAATTCAACATGACATTATAAATTATCTAAGAACTTCTTGTTTTGAGAACCAGTTTAGATTTTGATGTTTTAAACATGTCCAAATTTAATAAAAAGTTTTGATTTGATGTATCTATCGACTGCATTGTTTGTATGTATGATGGATTCTCTTTCGCCGTCAAAACACGGCAAGTGACACTTTATAGTAGTGAACTATATATTGTCTGTTTATCCTTTCCAGTAAATTCAATTTACAACATTTCCTAAGAAACGAGATGTATATTAATTTAAATTTCGTCTATAATTCAAACAACAATACAATGAAAACATATGCCACATCAAAGAAGCTTGTTAAAAGTTAGGAATTAATTAAAAAGTTTCGAAGTTTATTCAGTAATTATTGATATTATAAGATGCCAACTAACACTGATTGGATTTGTTATAAGACGGGAAATTCAAAATGTTCAACAGATATTAAGCCAAGCGTGAAGTATGTAAGCCCTGCAAAAATTGGTTAACTTTCCTTTTTTTAATTTACACTATTATTTACACTTAAAAGAATAACAAATGGTGAATTTAGTGGCTTTAGACATTCTCTCCCATATAGATGCATTAAATGTAAATAAGATGTCATGAAGTTAAGAAGCTGAGTTGAAAGAGTAGCGAGCTAATTGGACCACATTTAGCCAGAAGAAAAAAAAAAATAGGTTTAAATGGGAAATTGAGAAAGAAGTGACAGGTGGTTATTCCATAGCCTACACAAACACTTACCAAAACTCCGATTTGTCGCCTTATGCAAGTAACGCAGTTGGCATATTTTTTTATATGTCCCAAGTTAACATGGGACCTATAAGTTCCAGACTAACATGGGTAAAATTACATAACATTATATTTAATACTCACATTAATAATGCTGTGTAAAATTTACGCCCACCTCATGCTATACCTAGAACAAAATGAACCTGAAATGAACGGGTTTTGCCGAAATCGATTAACTGGGGTTCTTCTAGCGCATGCAATTTACATTTGGGGCAAGGCCTTCGAGAACAGTCGGGAAGCTCTTGTTGCTTTCCTTGATATCTCGAAGGCCTTACCAGGGTCTAACCTTATGGGCAAGATTCTTTGAAGTAGAATATATACAAACTGCAACAAGCACTCACGTTTAGTTCAGAGAGGTAGGCAGAGACTACGGACACCGGTCTAGATTGAGGTGTGCCACGAAACTGATACACCACTCACGAATCTTTACTGAAGTATAGGGATGGATCATTTGTGTTACTTGCATAACATATCGTAAATGGTGAATAACGGGATATTGGTATGAATTATGTAGTCGATAGGCTAGCTCTTATCACTTCTATTATAATTTTCTGTCTTAACGTATATTATTTTTTAGCTAAACATGATACGAGTAGCTCGGTGCCCTTTGGACTCCCTACCTCCTCAGGGATTACAGGTGTGACGCCATGAATAGAATAGAATAGAATAGAATAGAACAGAATAGAATAGAATAGAATAGAATAGAATAATTTTTTATTCAATATAGATTACATGTGTAATTCTTATTGAAGTCATTTTTACTTTACCACTGGTCAAAAAAAACCTCTGTCCTGGGGAACCAGCAAGAAACACAAACTATTTAAGTACAAAATTTATTTTAGAAACTGCTTGGTAGCGACCACCTCATTCCCAGGGGTTATTATCAATCATGTATTCATTTATACTATAATAACCCTTATACAGTTTCAGCTTAACAAAACATTTAAACCAGAGAGCCTGTACACTTTCCGGGACCTTGTTGTAATAGCGTATACATTGCCCCAAGAATGAATTATATGACTCTGTGGAGTCGAGAAACTGGTATCACTAGATTGTGTTTGTGTCCTAGTGTTTACAGAATGTATATCACTATTTTACTAAAACTACCTTTGTTTTTGTGAATTTAAAATACCAAAGAGGCCAAAGTTAATATATTTATTTTTAAATTTATCTCTAAGAGACTCTCTCGGTTTTAGGTTGTAAATAGCTCTAATGCCCTCTTCTGTAAAACAAAAATAGTTTCTGAATCAGCCGCATTTCCCCATAGCAAATCCCATAAGACATTATGCTATGGAAATAACTAAAATAAACTAATCTAGCTGTCTCGACACTAGTGAGACCTCTAATCTTTTTTACAGCATAGGCTGCAGAACTTAGTCTGCTTGCTAGTTTGGATATATGGGGGCCCCACTGAAGCTGTGCGTCGAGAGTGATGCCAAGAAAACAGTGGATTCAACAGGGCTCAGTTCTTCCCCATTTAAAACACATTGTACAAATAAATTTAATACATTTAGTTTTATTTCCGTTTAAATGTAGATTATTAACGTTAAACCATGTGTTTATGTACCATTCTGTCATAGCTTCAAAAGCTTCTTTGCATATAACTGTTGTATTATTTTGTTACTTCTGCAAAATACATATATTCCTTCTATTTCGTTGAGTGGCGTTACAGAACGTCACAGCAAAGCAGTCTACAGTGCCTTATGCACATTCCAATCCAATGACTGGCTCTATTTCAAAGGTTGGACTCTTTTAAAACTGTGCGATAAAATATTACTGATTAGAACTGCACAAGCTCTTACCAATCTTATAGCAAATAAAACATTTTATCCTTACTTTAATGATTGCCAATTTGCGAATATTGGCGATATATTGAAGATGGGACAAATTAAGAGTACTCTTAACAGACGAGGAACTGTGCGTTATTTTATGGACGTGAAGGGGGCGAGAGTGAGTGTCAGCTTGTAGCACACCTCAATCTTGACTGGTGTCCGTCGTAGTCTCTGCCTGCCTCTCTGAACTAAACGTTAGTGCTTGTTGCAGTTATATATATATTCTACTTTATAATGCATAGAGTGATTAATATGATGAATCAGGGCAATGCGGTCTATGATTCAAGACTAACTTTCAACTCTAGCTTCTTTTTTAATCTTTATTATTACTTTTCAATATGTTAAGGACATTTTGATAAGAAAAAT
The DNA here is from genome assembly GCA_029286625.1 of Parnassius orleans. NCBI lineage: Eukaryota > Metazoa > Arthropoda > Insecta > Lepidoptera > Papilionidae > Parnassius > Parnassius orleans. The sequence continues at coordinate 162,996 of JAGSMP010000993.1, read as the reverse complement.
ATTTATGTGTAAAACTATAAAAATGATTTAATAAAAACAAAGTAAATGTATGTATAGAGTATTCTGCGTTTTCAACTTGTTCTGAAATGAATACGTAATGGACTACTTAGTGAAACTTGTCCTATATTTAATGTTAATAAAGAGCAATTTTTGCTTTGAGAATTGAAATTCATTGGCGAAAATAAAATAACACATTAAATTTCAACGACCAATTTCGCTATCAAGAGCATATTTTTAAGTTAATCTTGATATTAACTATAAAATAAAGGATAATGTATTTGTTTGTTCATTTAATGCAACAAAATATACTAAATAATAAATAAACTTATTACAGTTAATGAAATTTAAAACGTATTGGGAAGTTCAATCATGATTAAAAATCTACCAAATGCGCTAATAATGTCCCTTGCCAGTCATTCTTCCATTATTACGGTTACAACCTATCAAAAGAGTACATTTGCAAGTAATAAACCCTACTATTGTAGATCTGAAAAAATGATGATCCCTGAAGGCATGGGTAAATATATCGTCTCTGCACTCACCAGATTACTTATCTGTGCTACGGCATTATGACTACTTCCTCTTCTTGATCAGCCGGTAAAAGTGCACAGCTAGAAATGGGAATTTCCCGTACTAGAAATATTTTGGTTATATATTAAAATTTAGCAGTTTATTTAGCATTTAAACAATTGAAAATCATCTAATTCTGTAATATTTTTTTAGATTTATTGTTTTTTAGAATTTACATGTCAGTATTATATGTTAAATGTATTGAATATGATGGTTTTAAAGTGAAAAGTGGCTGTAATATTTGCAATAATTATTTTATATATATTTTTTAAATAATAGCAATGCTCTTAACATTACTTACCCTTTTAACGACTCCTGGTAAGCTTAAAATGCTTATGTTAGAAATGGTTCACGACAGTAGTCAAACGGCGGATTCGAACACACGACCTTTGAGTTCACAATACCCTTAAGCAACTGTCGCTCAGAGTTGTCGTAAAAGCTGTTTTATATCTCAAAACTAATAGCATTACATAGGATGCTCAGTCTTGAGGCATTTTTGATATGAATTATTTAAAGATTTACAAGTCCTTTTTACGTACTCTATTTTTAATGAAGAGTGTCTAAAACAAAATATAATTAGAGTCAGAAACGTGGCGCTAATTACAAATAGCTACTTTCTTGCGCTTTTGTTACTTGTTATGTTAATTAAGAGCTGTTTTATGACTTACTGGGAGGGAAAAGTTTATTTACTCCGCTTTCATAATATTATGGTCACAAGAAATAAACAAAGTTCATTTGCGAAGGATTGTAAGAACAATTTTAGCTGCTTGCTTTCATAAATAAAAATAAATAAATGGTGTGCACCATTTGCAAGAAGAGAATCGCGGTAGCTCAGGGGGCTAATAGTAAACTTATTACCAATTAATTTTTAAATTGCGTTTTTACGTCCTGATTTACCATGTAGTTGGCAGTGAATAAAAAACATCTTGAGAAAGTCTGCTTGTCTGGGAAAGAACAAAAATATTTCGAAGACACGTGCAGTTCGCAAAAACACTTTGCCGTTTCGTCATTTAAGCGGTTCCCACGTAGATCGCGATTTTGTAATCCATATTAGAGGCTCGTATACAAACACCTTCATCTACCGTCGCTTGAAAATTACAATGCGGATACGTTGTTACTCCTACGGACTAAGATGGAATGCTACAAAGGGTCTCCGGTTCTTGTCACTCATCATACGAAACACAGTAGTATAATGCTGCAATTTATGCTTATATTTTGTGCGAGTGGGGTCCTTTCCCGGCTGGACCTCATTCATGCTGCAGCCAACCTATAAAGTGATCCTGCAAGACGTATGAAAGGCCTTCATTTTCATCTCCCTACAAAAATACATTGCTGAGAATGATCCTCTTCTTTTATCGAGAGGATTAACCTTAATCGCCACGCTTGGTAGGTGGATCACTCAGCGGCGCTCCATCACTGGTCTGAATATTTTGATTTTGCAATTAAAAAAAGCATTTCTATTTCTAATAACGATCTCTTTAACACACACGGAAAAAGATGAGCTAATATGTATTTGATACCAGTGTGGCAAGAGAATAAAACATTATCCCACAAAGCAATTATAAAAAATCAAAAATGGTAAAGTATTAATAACAATAATAATAAAATCATTTATTGTGGAAAATCGTCAATTAGGTGCAGTGAGGCCTTATTAAAGAAATCTTGCCTAAATAGTTTGAAATCTCGTTGAATCTACAATTTACAATTTCTACTACTTATCTGCACAAAGTTGCAGTGGCTTTTATTAGCTTGTAATGCTAATTGTGTTTTGCCTTCACCCACAGATTCAGGCATAAATACTTTATAGCCATGAGACTTCTAAATAAGAGTCTTGAAATTCTCTGTCTAAAATAAAATATCCCTGCTCTAAAAAGTGACCTCATAGGCCCATTCCTATTTTCAAATATATGGATCATTGTTTCTGCATCTGTTTGTGTTGTTTTTCTGATAACATGCTACTACGAGAAAAGGTTTTATTAAATTTTGATATTTATGTAAGCTGTAAGTGTTTTTCTGGTAAAAGTAGTTGCTACTTTTTGGATAAATACATATGTACCATCGCAAATAACAATTGTAGGCATTTTTCCTAATGTTACATTTGGGCTGCCGAAAAGACTGTTTGAATTAATAAATTCCGCTGAGCTACTTCTTCTCTCGTAGTTTGCTGCTAGCCAACATAATTATTAACAAAGTGGTGCATAAATATAATTGTAAAGTAGAGCGAGGCATATTGTACAGTGTTGATAATCTGTTATCACTATCACCAGCCCTCAAATTGACTAACAGTCAGACCAGTCCAGTAGTGACAAATATAGTTAGGCATTTCATGCACATTTTCAAAATTAATCTCATCTACATTTCCAGGATACGAATTAAGACTTCCATTTGTTGTGCTGTAAAACTACTTGTTAAATTGTTATTTTCGCATAACTTTAATTAGCATAGGAATTAAATGCCAAGATTGGTTAGCGCAGCCCTGAAATATGCAGTGTCGTGACGTATTTGCGACACGTTTATAGTGTGATAAACTAATTTTGCAGACTGTACAACATGTGCTGTAGGAATCTGCTGTTCTTTAGATAGAGGTGGTTAGAGTACTGATATTGCTTGTTGATGTTCAATTTCATGTTTATCCACTCGTTGGCCTCTATAAACATTTTGGGATAGTTGACGAGTAGCACGCATCCAACACTGATGGCAAACATATGTATATCTTGATATCACCTGCAAGAAATATACCTTTCGAAAATCAAAAGAGAATTGATATTTAATGCACTTTTTCTTTACAATATCTTTAAAGCATCGAAAGAAAATAAAAAATGTTATATAGAAAGATGTTAAATAGCCACTATTTAAGCATTTATTGCGGCGTTGCGGTTCGATTTCCGAACGAAACAAGAATTATATGGATTCAAATATTTTTTCATGTCTGAGTGTTTTTCCATATTTCATCATCATCATTTTCATTACAGCCTACCGAAAGACTACTTCTGAACATAGGATTTTCCTATAAATTGCCTCACAGGAAAATATTATATTACAATGCTACGCTTTGCAGAAGGGTTGGCTCGACAGTTTTAATTTTGAGATGCTGTAAAAGATTAGATGCTTTACATGTGTTGAAACAGCTAGATTAGTTTATTTTAGTTATTTCCATAGCATAATGTCATATGTAAACTTGCAGGGAAAACGCGACTGAGTTTGAAACTATCTTGTTTTGCAAAAGAGAGCCATAAGAGCAATTTATAACTTAGGTCCAAAGGAACTTAGAGAAAATTTAAAGAAATAAATATATTAACTTTGGCCTCAATATATTTACGAGAATTTAATATATACGCAAAAAAATAGTTTCATTAAAATAGTGATGTACATTCTGTAAATACAAGGAACAAGCATCAGTTAGTTATACCAGTTACTCTACTCCAAAGAGTCAGTAATTCCTTCATAGGGCAATGTATACGATTTAACAACAAAGTCCCAGAAAATATGCAGACATTTTCTATCAAAAGGTTTAAATTATTTATTACAAAAATTGTATAGTAAGTTATTATACTACTAAAAGTACATGACTGATAATAACCCCTGAAATGAGGTGATCGCTACCATGTTGTTTCTAAATGTTTTCATAACAATTATATAAAATATTATATTGTAAATTGTGCTTTTTAAAAAAAAAAAAAAGTCTGTGTTTCTTGCTGGTTCTTCCCAGGACAGAGGTTTTTGCGAACCAGTGGTAAAAGAAAAAATAACTTTCAATAAGTATTATCTACTGTACTACTATATTGAATAAAAATGATTCTATTCTATTCTATTCTATTCTTGTTAGACATTGCCCATCATTATCATTACTCGGCCTATTACATGTCCACTGATGTATAGGTTTTCACTTAAGACATCATCAAAACACGACCCTGAATCAAAATAGAATAAACTACAAACCTAACAAGCATCCCATGAAAGTATAGCAGCTATTAATGGATTATTGGCTTCATCGTCGTGATATCTTACACGATGTCTAGCTCCAAGACAGATCGTCCACATCCTAGACAAACGTGTGTGTAGCCTAATTCTATCAGTATTCATATGTCCATTTCTGCAATATTCATTCAGAAGGAAAAGCACTCTTGACTGATTACAGCTGTTGGTGGAAACTAAAATTGTAATCAGAAATCAGAACATAGTTCATAAAATCTAAGTCCAAGTCATGTAAACGAATTATATTATTCATAAAATTATTTTTCAAGATATATATTATTATGATATGTCTCTGAAGAAGAAGTAAATATTAACAAATTAGTAACTATAATAAGCAAATGCGACAACAGCAGGACCATATGAACTATATAAAAACTATTAAACTTACATACCTGTTGTAAAGATCTCCATGTTGAAAGAAGAGTTAAGATTGTAGATGGCAATGAGTCCACAAAATGCCTTTGCATCCTATCGACGCAAAGATGACAATTAGTGCACCTCAATCAGAATGTCCGTGTGGTAACCAGCAGTAAGTCAATAATTATGCGTGATCGAGTACGTATAATAAAATCATATGTCGTCAGCAGAAGCAAGAAAAAGAGCAACGTAAAAGAAAGCGAGAATCAGCACAAGCAAAAATGTAATATAATCAATATAGGTATTTCAAAAGCACAAATCAGTCAATGTGTGAAAATATTCGACATTAATTTGACATACGTACTTACGATATTGACACAATGACGTGTGTGTATCATTTCACAAAATGCACGAACAATTTATAAATATTTTCGACTTATAATTTTTGTTTATTTAAAAAGAAAATAAATATTGATAAATATTATTTTTATATGACAAAGACTATAAAAATAGTATTTGTCACAATATTACAAATACTATTTTATTATTTTAACGACTTAAAATCCATTTTCCCAAACCAATGTAGCACTAATATTTAACACAGGATCCTTAACGATTTTAACATAATCACATGCATTATTTTGACAAAACTTTGTTCAGTATTACATTCCGATTCATGCATAATTCGTACAAAAACTTCCGAAACATCATATCTACAATTAACAGAACATTTTTCTATTGGATATTTATTACTTAAATAACTAAGCCGTTTTTTTGTTAAAAGCAACATTTGCACCAAACTTAGCATAATGCAGTAAACATGAAAAAAATCATGTTTTACTTGAAAATCTACAAATGTTTTAAAATTATTGTAGTTAAGATAAGTAAGGGATAAAACTTCGATCAAGCTATCAAAGGAGAGGTATTTATCATCATCATCATTACAGCCCTTCACAAGTCCACTGCTGAACATAGGCCCCCACGGAATGCCACAAAGCACGGCCCGAGTCACCTGCATCCATTGACTTCCTGCATGTCTTACCAGGACGTCACCCATCGAGTGGGGACGCCCTACACTTCGCCTGCCGGTACGAGGCTGCCACTCGAGAACCTTCTTCCCATCGGTTGTCGGTTCTTCGAGCTATATGGCGGACCCATTGCCACTTCAGCTTACTAATCCTTTGGGCTATGTCGGTTACTCTGGTTCTACTGCGGATATCCTCATTTCTAAGTTTATCACGCAGAGAAATCCCGAGCATAGCCTCTCCATAGCTCGCTGAGCGACCTTGAGCCTCATACGGCCAGCAGTGAACGACCACATCACAGTTCCATATGTCATCTCTGGCAACACGCACTGTTTGTACATTTAGTTTTGAAGTTTTGAGGTATGCCTGACGAAAATGGGTCGTAATCTCCCGAACTTCGCTATTACTGGCAACGAGAGGTATTATATAAATTTATTTTTTGTCCTTTAATTGGATATGCAGGGATGAGCATACCGTTACTTTTTTTTCTCGATTTCTTATTATCTAGCGCATTAGAATGATGAACTTCAAATTTTGAAAAGGCAAATAATATTTTCCTTTTTGTTGCGGACCTGAATTTTTTGTATCTATGTCTTTTCTTTTTTTTATAATTTATTACACTTCAATTCAAAACGAGGTTGTTTTGATTCTAGTTGGATAGAAAAATTGCTTTCAGATTTTTGTTCTAAAGAAAGGCAAGTATTATTGAAAGATGATGATACCAAATACTTATAATCGATTGGAGACCGTAATAATTGAATGCTATCATCGATAAAGTGGTGATAGTGACTTCTCACTGCAAGAAATTCCATTGAGATGATTCATAATAACCGCCAATGACCAGTTCAAACATGCAACACGAAACATATGTCCTTAAATTCGACATTTATACGTTATATAGCCTTGCGGAACCAGCGTTGGACTTTATTAGCAAGCGTACTGAGGACCCGTGGTTCGAATCTCCTTGCCTCACTTTGTTCTTTTGTGGATTTATAACTGCTATTAAATTTAAAATCTCGATATGTGTTTATTTGATGAATCGATAGGATGGCGGCAAAATGTATAAATTGCAATAGAAAATATTGAAACACGACTATTTATGCTGTTTCATTTGTACACAAAATTACCATATTGATTGCGCAAATGTTTCTGTTAAGATGTTTTTATTGATGACTAAGAATAATAAAGCAAAATGGAAATGTGACCAATGCTTCTCGAAAACGCAAAACAATTTATCAGTAAATGTTCACTACAAATAACTGTTCGAGATCTTAACTGACGATGAAAACTCGAAATACTGACCTTATTACACAAAATTGCAAAAATAATAGCTGCCCAGATTTGAGAAAGTTAAACATGGAAGATAGAATAGAAAATCTTGAAACACAAAATCGAGAACTAAAAGAAAACTACAAATTGCTGAAGCTGAAATAGAGAATATTTTATTGCAAAATACAAAATTAAAACAATTACTATGCAAACAAGAAAAAACAAAATTTTAGCAGATATAATATGTAGTCCAAGCTCAAAAATATTACGACTAGAAAACCCAGGAAGAGTATAAACATAACAGTTTGGATTTTTGGAAGATGAAAAGGAGGAATGCAGCTCTAATTACTTACAACAAATCAGTAGCACGCCATCAAGGACTAAAGCAAAAGTCATCGAGCGCTGGCGATCTTAGCACCCCGAACCATCAAATCCAAAATAGTTCACCAGTCTCGTCGCTAGATGGTTCTGCTAATCAAAAAATGAAGAAGCCTATTATCCATATAATCGGAGATCAACAGGCTAGAGCCTGGCAGCGATATTAAAATCATCACGTTCCGGGTTATATAATGATTGCTACAATGTCTCTGGTATGGTAAAACCATTCGCATTGAGCTCGGAAGTACTAAGAAGCTGCAATTATTTACAAGATTCTCTAAACAGTAATGATATACTGATATTATCTAGGTTGTAATGACAAAAACCTTTACTTGTTCTTAACTGACCTATGTAATACCTTATGTAACTTAAAGCACTGTAAAATATTTTGCTAAGCGTTCAACAAAATAGTTATTTAAATGTTCATAAATTTAATGCCGAAATCAAACTCATTGTAAAAATTATAAAATTGTACTTTTTATTGACATAAACAAATTATTGAATAACTACAATACCGTAAACATGACATCGTCTAAAAATAAAATATGTAATAAATTGAATATAGAAATAGATTATCTAAAATATGAGCACGATTATATTAAAATGGGCTAAAATTTCAAAAGATTTATAAGATCAATTACATTTCAAAAAATAGCGCCAACATGCATTACCTAAAAAGGCACAATACCATATTACTTCCCTGTTAAAGCAAAAGAAACACCAAATAAAACAACACCTGAAAACAAAATTCTGATTTTTTCGTTCCTAAAAATAATAACAATAAATTCGTAATCTTACATCAAAATATACAGGGTTTATCTTCAAAAAGAACTATTGAAGTGACTCTTTCGAATTAAATAATGATTTGTCCCGGATGTGCTTTTGCTTTTTCAGAGACTTTCATAAAATGTGGCGAGGAAAAATATCAATATACACAATTACGAAGTTGCGGCCCACTACTCACGAAACAAAAAGGGTGGAACCTGTATAATGGTTAAAAAGGTATAGCATTCAAACAAATAACCATTTTGACGAGGCTTCAGCCAATTTCATTTTGAATGCTGTTCAATAAAAATACCTTATCACAACATAATTATTATCTGCGTATACCGTTCTTCAACTGCTACATTTGCTTGATTGTGCTTAGTAAATATTTGTATAAGCACTCAGCAAAAAATTGTGATTGTGGGAGATATCAACATAAACACTTTAATAAGAAATAATGTGACCAAGAACTTACTAGATATACTTCAAAATTATAATCTCACTCAGCATATCACGGAACCCACTAGAGAACTATCATGTATTGACCATATATTCAGTAATGTTAAAGTGCAACTGGACCTTCCCTCTGTTTATCGGACCATGATACTGCAAATTCTTAGTTTTAGTACTAAATCAAAGGTTACTCACCCAAAACCTTATACACCTATAGGAGGGACTATTCATCTGAAAATATAGAGATTAAAATATATATGGTGAGCCTTTCCTTTTCCGATGTTTACAGCGAAACAGAACCTAACGCTGCGTTTAATAAATTTCATGATATGCCTTTACAAACTCTGCTTCCTATAAAAAAGTAAACTGTCTACACAATCCCATTTAAAATGGATATCTAAGGAATTAGGAATAGCTGCGCGAAAAATAGAGTCCTAAGAAAATTGCTATCGGAGAAAAACTCCTCAAAACAATCACAAATATAAAACCTACACAAAACTATTTAAAAATGCATACTATGTTATGTGTTAAACAGCAAAAATACCTGCAAGCTACTTGAAGGTCATACAGGATGAAATAGATAGGCCGAAATATAATAATTACATTGATTTTATTGAATATGATAACGAAGTATTATTTTTCCTACACAAATCGCAAATTCTTTAATAATTTCTTCATTGAATTGACATACAAAGATATCCAAAATAATATACCAAATAATAAATCCAATCAAATCCTAAATAATTCTATTTATCTAAACCCTGTTGACGAATATGACATAAATAAAGCAATAATGACCTTGAATAATAGTACCTCAGAAGGGTATGACGGCATTTGCCAAAGTAATTAAGGCCTGCAATAAAGAATAAGGCAGCGTCTTGGCATTTTAATAAACTTATCGATAGTCTCTGGTATCTTCCTGATAAACTTAAATTATCTTTGATTAAGCCTTTGTTCAAAAAGACAAAAATCAATTTTGGACAATTACCGTCCTATCGCGCTCGTGCCAATTTTGTCAAAAATATATGAAAAAGTTATGCATACCAAACGCACATCGTTTTTGACAAGTATCATGTCCTGAATCCCAGTCAGTATGGGTTCCAGAGGGTAAATCTACTGCACATGCTGTTTTCGATATGGTAAATGAAACTCTAACATGCCTAAATGCTAACAATTATACAACTGCTCTTTTCTTTGACATGTCGAAGGCCTCGATTTTGTATCTCATAATATACTACTGGAAAATTGGAAAAATGTGGCATTAGAGGCACTGCTTTAAGTTGGATTAAACCTACTTGCAAAATAGACGACAATTTGTTGAAATAAGCAGACCAGACTGCAATCATGTGGTCCTAAATTACATGTCAGATCTTAAAGAAAACAAATATGGAGTACCACAGGGAAGCGTTTTGGGACCACTGTTGTTCTTGGTCTATATAAATAATCTCCGGATGTAACTAAACACAAATGCATTTTATTCGCTGATGACATATCTGTAATAGTGAAAACAGATGGTAAACAATCACTAAATGACCATATTAATGACATTAACAGTACAGTAAAAGCAATAATAGAATGGCTTAAAATTAATAATCTAATTATAAATCTTGACAAAACTTATTTTATAAATTTCAATGACATGTTATACCAGACAACGAACATTAATTTTGAAGGACAAAACTAAAAAGTACAAATATGACAAAATTCCTAGGTATATGGATAGATCAAAACTAAATTGGAAAAGTCAAGTTGAAAATGTTTGTAAAAAAAATAGATTTTCGTACGCACTTTACAAACTAGCAAAGTAGCCACAAAATACAGCACTTACTGCGTATTTTGCATATGAATCCGTTCTATATACGGACTCATAATATGGGGTAATAGCACAGATGCAAAAAGGCATTCATGCCCAAAAAAATGTATTAGAGCAATATGTGCACTGCACCTGATGAGCCTTGCAGGTCGCTATTTATATCTCTGAAAATACTACCCCTCCCATGCCTGTACATTTTTGAAATTGCAAAGTTTGTAAAACAAAACATGTATTATTTCAGACAAGCTAAAGAGATTTACATACGAAATACCAGAAATGGCAATAGACTTGCTGCTGAAATTATACCCAAGAGTGCTCGAATTAAAAAAAAAACTGCTACTGGATGTGTATTCTCATATTTAATAAAATACCCCAAAATATAAAAGACTTTTTACAGGTGGCTAAATGAACATTGTTTTATAATGTGAATGACTGCTTAAATTGACATGATGTGACACAATATTAATTATATATTTTTATTGAATTTTAATCTTAATTATATTTAAATTTGTATGTATTTGTATTAGTATTGCAATTGTAAATATGTAAACGTTGACATGCCGATAAATATTTTAATTGAATTTTGTATTATAATATAGTAAACTGAATTATAAAAATGTATTTGCATGCTATTATAGATGGCTGAAAAGCTGAACTACAATTTATAATAACCACCTAAATGTACCCCTTTTTCAAAGCAAATAAATCTTCATTTCATTTCATTTCATTTCATTTAAAAAGATAGTTACATTTTCATTTTTATTAGATGAGATAAATACTGGTTTGGATAAGCTATCTTCATTAAACTTGATATCAGAAACTGCCGTTGATTTCTCAACCACAGTGTCACTGTCTTCAGAACTTGAAATAGAAACATTCTCCGGCTTAACTTGGTTTTTCCAATTTTCGTGTAAATTCAATATGCTGTAAATTTTTATTTTATTGCGTTTTTTCTTTTTTCCTTTATCTAATTGTTTTTGCTATATTTTTAGTAGTTTAATAGCAGCTCTTGCTTCTTTTATTTTTGCCCAAATTGCTCTTAAATGTTTAATTAAAAATTTATCCACACGTATCGGCTGGTGACTTTCTATTAAATTATTCTTAATAAATTTAAAATTATTTTCAGATCGAGTTGATGTTGGAACATTATTATAACACATTTGACCATGATGGAAATTTCTTTAATAATATTTTCAAATCAGGTACAATTCCAGGATGGCAGTTGCTATTAATGTCGATAAAGTTTATTGATTTTTCGGACCGATACGACTTAGGGACCTTCAAGAAAAGAGCCTACTCCTTTTTAAAAGGCCGGCAACGCATCTGCAATTCCTCTGGTTCCCTGGTGTTGCAGTTGTTCATGGGCGGCGGTAGTCACTTACCATCAGGTGAGCCGCATGCTCGTTTGCCCTCTCCTATAAAAAAAATGAAAGTGGACGAAGCGAAACAGGTATGTAAGGATCGTAGCAAGTGGAAAGAAGTGGTCTCTGCCTACCCTACGGGAAAGAGGCGTGATTATATGTATGTATGTATGTATAGTTTATTGATGTATCTGAAGAATTATTTACAAGTTTCTGTTATTAAATCCTCAATAAAATTACTTAGTTCATCACTTTCTTCCAGAGATGTTTAATATCATCCCAGTTAATAAATTCTTTTGACAAGATAGGTGAACTTCACATAATTTTTTTGTAAACAAAACTATTGTTTTTAAATCGTAATAGTTAACACTATCGTCAAATTTAAAAGTTTTATTTTACTTAATAACCATAATGTCGTCAGAACAACCATAATTATTTTGTAAAATTTTTAATACTGCTCTCATCAATTTAGTAATCATGTTAAAATTATCTGCAGTAGTCATTAAACCCAATGCTCGTAAATAAAAATCCTTTACAGCCAGATTAGCTTTAGCAAAACTACTTAAACGCGAAACCCAGTGTATAAAGTGTGCTATATCTATACGCAGGTAAGGTTTCATTAAGACTTGACTTTTATTAATTAAAAACCGATAGCACATTGATAAAAATTGAGTATATGTAATATTATTTGAAGCTAAACAAATTGCATTTTGTAAAGGTTTTGACATATCTGTGACTATTTCTAATGCAATATTAGCTTTGTTACAAAACCATTCTTTCAACCAAAATTCTATTGCCTTTGTGTCGTGCCTTTCAGAAAGCATTTGACAAACCGGTACGATTAATTTACCAGTGTAGGTCACGACTTGATACAAAAAATGGCTTATTGGAATAATTATCTTGGCGTAGAATTCTTCGAACTACGCTTCCTGTAGCATCAATAAAACAGCAGATTCCAAGGTTAGTAAATCAATAAAACATCTATCTTCTCAGGTGTCCAATAAAATTAAATAAAATTATCAAATACCAGCTGCTGAAATGCTGATCGAAATTCGACATTATATTTTAATTCACTTAAAGATTCCTACAACGTACCTTTTATACCTAAATCTTCATTAATTGCTTCCTGTTCGATTTTATGACATACAGTTCTGTTTTGTATGATAGCAGGAATTTGTTGTCCATATTCGTGGAATTTGTGTATTAATTTTTCTCTAAAATTTTCAGCTTTCGTCATTTTCAATTCGTTTTTAAATTCTTTCCGTAAAGGCTTAGACACATGTCTTTTTTTATGGGCAATTTCTTTTGTATTCAAAGTAATAATATTAATAGAAATATCACCTTTTGGCTATGTTTATATATGCCTTCACCGTAAATGGCAGATTTGCAATTTTTTTCAGTACAAAATCCATTGATTTTGATTATCATTTTATCATCCGTATCAGTAGACTCATCTTTAAAAATATTATGCGTCTTTAAATTAAATGCACAGGGCAATTTTAGATCTAAATATAACAATTCGCAAACAATATGTGTCCATCCGTCTTGAAAACTAAAGTATAACTTGTTGTTTTTATAATATTTTTCAAACGGTTTTATTAACGACCACTGTGCTTCAGAAAAAGTAATTTGAAAATTAAGGATTTTATTTCTGGAGGGATTATTTTTATTTTGTGGATGAAGAGTAAAATCATCTGATATTTGTTCAGACATTTTATCAGATTGTCCTTATTCATGCTGATTACTCTCTTCAATGTAGTTTGTTACAAAAATTTCACTATTAAATTTAGAAGTTAATTTTGAGACTTTAAGTTCTACTAAATCTAAGTTTATGATACTTGGATCGAAGACGCGAATTGCATATCATATCAGGCACATAATCCTACAGTGTGTAATAGTCGAACGTGTTTTACAGGCAATAAACTTGTGTTTGGAGATGGATGCAGAAATTTATTTTCAGAGACATATTTTGTTAACTATTCCCAGTTGTTTTACAGACTCAAAGTTCCGTCGACTTAAATTTTCCATGTATTTCTTTAATCCTTTCAAACAAAATTATGCTGATTCTATGTCTGGGAAAAGTGTGTTAGCTTGAACCATTGAACTAATATCTACTACGTTCTGAAACAGAGATGGAGGAGGCAAAGTACCTTTTATAGCACAGGCTAAGTAAATTTGAATCCATGGGCTCTAACATTATGCTGCAAGTAACTAAGTCTAGGCGTCTCTTCTAGTATGTAGTACATATTTTACTTCAATGACTCGAACAGAGATGATATGATTCAGAGAGCGCAAAATGCCTGCGCGTGGTACTGTTCCATAATACCGCCACGATCGCTTTTACCGCTGGTGTGGACTAAAATTAGATATCTAATGAGTAAGAAAGGTTATTTTTGTTTAACGTAATTAAGTGTACTGTGTTCTGTGTACAGTTCTGTTTATTGTCAATTAATAATTTCACTGATGCCAGCGGAGATCAAACCCGGTTGCTTGCTTACTGTGAATTTTACGACCAGGCTTAAACCCTGAGCTAGCACGGCTTTTTCTATTGATAAAACATTTTTATTAAAAACTAGCTGGTCACCGGCGCATTGCTACCGCAGAAGAAATATTCGTGTAAATATCGTTTTAAATTTGGAAGGGTTATATTATTAGGAATGATAATACATTCATTGAAATTGAATGATATATGACTGAATTCTAAATAAATTTGTCAGTACGATAAGCGTCACCTACTATAAGTTAATTGTACTATGCCTATAACTTCACGCAAGTGCAAGCAAAAAGTTGACAAAGTTGGAGCGTAATCTGATCAACAGTATGGCAGCGCATAAAATACGAACAAACAAAAGACTACAATCTCTTTTACTGATTACGGTCCTTTGGGTTTGTGGTCAAGCAATGGTTGTACCAGTATTATAACAGGTCGTGAGGTATTCTGTCTTAGTGCTTTAAAGAAAAAAGTGATAACGCCTTCTTTATTTGAAGTTGGTTGCAAGGGCAAGGACTGCAGCCACTTGACAGCAAAGTGTAAGTTCGTTTGTCATTTCAATATTATGAAAAAAAGATACAGCGCCACCACGACAATCATACTCATTTTTTATAAAATAAGTTTGACAAATGAGCGCACAGTCCACCGGTTGGTTAGTGGATGCTGTGGCCCATAATAAGCCTCTACATTTATCAAGTTATGAATCAAAATGCACATGTGTTGTCACCCTGAGGGCTATGGTGAAATACCCGTTACCAGTAAAAGGGTATTCGGTTCTGTTCCTCACCAAACGAAACAAAGCAGCATTAAGCTGCTATTTTATGCTAGTATTTTGTGAGAACGTGACAGAGTCACGTCGCGATGACCTATTTGTGCTACAACCATATTAAAACTGTAGCGCACTCTACCACGTATAAAGTACTATACACTTCAAGATTATTTTTCTATTTACTTTGGGTGGTTCGTTAAGTCCAAAACCAATGTGTTTACTTCGTCGTTGGTAATTCATACAGCAATTAAATGGAATGATTTGCCTGTATCTACCTTTCCATCCGATAACAATTTTGTGACTTTATTTTAATTTTTTAATTTATTAAAGCATCACCAACATTTATATACATTGTAAAAATTATAATTTACATATATACGTAGATAGGGTATTACTTTAAATGCTACAAACTGTTATAGGTGATTGTTGACACACTTACAGCAAACTAGAACGTTAAAAAAATCCAAAAACTTAATCTATTAAATTTGCGTTATGTTTGAGTAGTTCTTTTCTGAGCTTGTTAGGTGAGTCGGAATTAATATCAAATGCATAGGAAAGTTCATTGATCAATTTACTCAACCTAGAGATCGAGGAATTTGCACCAAATACCGTTCTACGAAGAGGTGGTCTAAAAGGAATTATTGTCTTACGGGGGTACCTATGAGGTACGCGAAATTTTATCTTATTCAAATATGATGCAGTTAATTTTATTATTTAATAATTTGCTTAAGAAGAGTTAGTAGAATATTTGTCTACGATTAGCCAAGGATGTAATTTTGAAAAAAGATAGCTGTTTCTTATACGAAGAAAGTTTCTTTTTTGAAATTCGATTTGAGTATACTAAATGCCACATGAATATTTTTTGTATACGTTCTAAGCGTCAAGAATGCGTTGCGTAATGTGGTCTCCAAACTACAGAACAGTATTCTAAGATACGTCATACTAAATTATTGTAGAGCATTATTTTGGTTTTATTGCTGCGGAAAAATTTAATGTTTCTGTAAAGAAATCCTAACATTTTGGTGGCACGTTTTGTAATATATTCCATATGCGGTATAAATGTGAGTTTGCTGTCAAATATGACGCCTAAATCCTTGGTCTCTTTTAGTTCCTGTAAATTATTATTGCCTATGTGATAATTGTAGTAAACTAAATTCATTTTCCGAGCAAATTTTACGTAGAAACATTTTTTTTTGTATTGAGATCCATTTTATTCAAATTACACTATTGAAAAAGATTGTCGAGATCACACTGGAGTTTACGTGCATCATCTATGGTTTCAATGATTCTGCAAAATTTTAAGTCATCAGCATACATGTAAGATTCAGAAAATTTTAGGCACAAAGGCAGATCATTAATATAAATATTAAACAGAAGGGGGCCCATGTGAGATCTCTGTTGTACGCCAGATGTGATTTTACGCAAACTTGACTTAAATCCATTGATGACCACATAAAAAGCACGGTCGGTTAGATAAGACCAAATCCATTTCATTAAACCATTACAGATTCCATATTCGGATAGTTTCTTTAGGAGTACAATATGAAATGCGATCAAAAGCCTTACTAAAATCCGTGCATATGACGTCAACTTGTTTATTGGCATCAAGTGCTTCATAAAGAGTTTCAGTGAAGCTTACCAGATTAGAGTTTGTTGATCTACATTGAACAAATCCGTGTTGCTTATCACTAAGTAATTGCTTAAGATGATCTTGTAGAAACGGACATATCAAAGCTTCAATAATTTTAGCCAATGATGACAGTATTGAAATGGGCCTGTAGTTTTGACTGAATCTTCATTTCCGATTTAAGAATACGAATAACCTTTGCAATTTTCCATTTAGCTGGGAACACGCCTATTGAGAGTGATTTATTGTAAATTAATGACAGGAGATACTAAATATTTAGCACATGCCGCTATAAAAACGGGTGGATTCCATCAGGGCCAAGACCTTTATTACCTCAATACTATTTAATTTGTTTAAAAGTGATTCGTTATCGATAACAATAGGCGAAAGATGTAGACTGTAGTTTTCTAAATAATTTAAATAATTAGAGTGAACGTAATTATTCGAAACATTGCCAACCCCATCATTATATACAGATGCAAATTGAGATAAAATAGTTCACATACTTGTTCATCATCTGTGCAATTACATTTCCGTCATTCATTGAAATAGGGTATGCACTAGGACCACCGCGTTTGTTTTTATGAATGACCAAAATTATTTAGAATTAGTGGCTATTTGCTTCTCCAGGTTGCTAACGAAACAGTTATAGCACTCTGTTGCCATTCGTTCACAACGAGAACTTAATAATTTTACTCTATTTCATCCATAGGCCTTCCATATTTTTTAAACCGACACCTGATTTTATATTTATCTTTAAGGGTTCTAATGAGATTTTTATCAAACCAAGGTGGTATTTATTATTTCTTATTTCCTTCTCAGGGCCAAACTTTGAAATATTGGCGTTAATTTTACAATATAATATTTCAAGCATTACATCTACACCATGATGACCCTTAAAAATATATTCCCAGTAATTGCACTTTGACAATTCTTTATTTGTTTTCATAATCACCTGTAAAAGTTTAACAATAATTTTATTATTAAAACAGAGTTTTGTTTCATTAATCAACGGAATAATTAAAATTGACTTAGTCTCGTTAGTTTGTTATCATTCGCGACATGACCTAACAAACTCCAGTTAATACTAGGTAAATTACAATCATTAATTATACAATGACTATCACATTGTTCAAAACAAAACTACAATTATCTAAAAATGCTCTAACAAAGAATAATGTACTGGTGGCGGCAAATAAACGACACAAAGGGCTATCTTGCGAATAGTTTTGAAACCGTTGCATCTATTACAACAGAGATCTTCAACTTTAGATTCTCACTCAAACATGCGACGAGACTTTATTTTTCTGGATACAGTGATTAAAACTCCACCTCCATCTTTTTTGAACAATATTCAGTATCTTCTCTTTCCTTTCTGTAGACAATATATCGTTGATCAAAAGCTCATTATTAAGAACGGATTTATTTAACCAAGTTTCCGTGGGTACCACTACATCGTAATCGCAACAAAGAATTTTGATAAAAAAGTTAGTTTTGTTCTCAAACCACGCGTATTTTGATAATACAAATTTAGAAGTAAATTTTATATATAATTTTTCATAAAGTTTATAACTCAGGTTTCTTTCCTAAGGGATATGCCATTATAGTAAACTTAAGCTCGGTAAGACAATTAGCTGCATGATCTTTTAAAGCGATTGTAAATGCTATTAAAAATCAAATCATTTTCTATCTAAGCGTTTATTTTGTGCAATAATTTTTTATACATTATACCATCTCTCTGTATCCGAGGTTGGATAGTCTGGATTAAAATGCAAAAGTTGCGTAGGATTTTTCACTCTCCATTGACATATGCGGCATTACCAATACTCGCCATAAAACGCCTCCTTTACGTCCACATATGTACCTACGCATACATGCTCGTCGATTAAGGGTCCTTAACAAAACCTACTTTTTATAATAATAATTACGGAGTAATAACCGTATTGATCACTCTTCCCGCCAAGTTTTCCCGAAAAAGTCATGAGGTATAGTGTGTCAAGACACAGAGAAATCATTTAAGTTATCTATTTGATTACACACAGTGATCACAATGACGCAATGACTAGCAACACACTGATATTAAATCTTCATCACTTCTTGTGATACGATCTACTGTAGAGACAACGACTAGCAGGTCGTTTTAAGTCGACTAACAGTGGTCTCTACGAGACAAAGGCCTTCCACACACCATCAGATGTTCATCGCTCCTAATGACTCACAAGTAAATCGTAGTTACAACTATACCAATTCGTGCAATGCGACAAAATAGTAATAACAAGTGACTAAGAGTATGAACGCTGAAAATACCTCCGGCAACTTCTTCAATACTTAATTCTTCTTCAACTAGATCAATTCAAAGAAAACTTAACATCACAAAATAAAATGTCCAAGAGCCATAACCTTTTAATCGTTCGTTACGCAACAAATGTATACTACCTACACTTCATTTTATTTTTACGAGCACTCATCTCTATGTACAGTCATCCCGTTACATCTCAACGACGACTAAACTTGACCTCTACCAAACCACACGCAGCACCCACTCTTGGAGCTACGGCTACGGTATGGCTGTTGACATAGTCATAACACAAAATAAAATGAAGTAAGCAACTCTACAACCTAACAGGGTCATTAAACTTCCAAATAGACTCAGGTTAGTCAAAAATAAATTTGGCTTTCAGGCATTTCTCTCAACCAATTAAAAAGTTAACCACTTGTTACTACAACATATTTTTTCAAAGCAATATTTAAGAAAAATTTACTTCCCTCACGCATCAAATATCGGTCCGCAGCAGCGTTAAATAATCTGCCCGCGGCGTCCCACGCCGACGGCATACTTCCATTCAAGAACGATCGCAGATTATATGTAGGTGAAAGAGGAACTTTATCCCACTTCTGATGTAGGCGAAAGAGGGTCATCCCAGATGTACTCATGATGGATGGCGCAAATATGCGTGCGTTACAACACAAAGTACAAAAATATAATAAACAGATCGTTAGCAATTCGTCGCAAATATGTGGTACGCTTTCCCGATGACGTTATTATCCAAAATCCTCTATAACCACAACGGTTGCCACGTCACCACAGACACGAAGCTTCGCTAGAGTAAAACCTTCTCTGGATGTGGCCAGTAGACATTTCGATAGTCCGTTTTTTTTTGTTGAATTTATTTTATCTAAGGACAGAAATTGTGCATGTACATTTAATACTAGGTAACAGACTCTACTCAGTAATATTCTTCTTAGTAGAGTGATTAAATTAATTAATTAAATTTAGATGCTTCTTTAATGAGTAATAAAAAATATCGATATCAATCCGCAATTTTACACATCAATTTTGGAAAAACCTAAAAGTTAACCCCACACTGGTCGGGTGGATTATAATATTATTCCACTTTTAAATAATATCAAATTTCAGAAAAGTCACTTAAATGAATCTTTTGACATGTCGAGTATTAAAAGTTGAAAAGTAGGAGGACGCGCTCAGTGCAGCACGTGCACGTGCTTTTATTTATGATTTATTTTTAAATGATAACTTGTGCTGGTCGAAGAGTGTATCAACGAATAGAGGAAACACTAGCAATCACAATATTATACACAACAAACAAAAATTTGTGATCTCACTTTGAAATTAATGTGCCTTTTTCATATGTTAATAGTAAAAGTTTTTCATTATTATTATTTGAATAAAAAAGGAGGTATAAATGTTTTTTTTTTTAATTTATTATAATAAACCGTTGATTAAATGTTACCTTGTTTTATTTAAAATAGAATATTTATTATTTAAAGTTGATATTTTACGGCTTTCTTCTTATTTTAGATTGGACTACATATGAAATCCATGTGACCACTTACTTGTTTTTAGAAGGCGCGACAACTGCAGGGTTAAGAAATAGTCGCGTTACACTTGTTTAGCTGTCATGTTATTCGTTTATTCAAATTTTGACCTTAGCTTTATACATTGTTGGTTTAAAATTGCTATATAAAATAAACTAATCTCTTAATTTGTAGCGAACGAAGGTTGAAATTGTAAAAAAAAATTAAATAGCCTCGTGGAAGTGCAGTTGTCACATTGCGATTATCACTACGATTTTTTGAAATATTACGATCACCTAATCGGTAAAGTTTTCTATTATTATTTATGATATTATTTTAAATGATTTTAGTATAAAAAATGTATCAAAATAATAATAACCGCCAACTTCTGACTCGGGAAGCTACTGAGAATTCCTTGACGGAAAAACCCAATAACCGTTTTTTTGGCCTGACCGGATTCGAACCTGGACCTCATGATCAGCAGTCACACTACTACCACTAGACCAATAAAATAGTTACATATGAAATGTAACTCCATCTTTTTGTAAATTTTAAGCAATTGCCTGCTTTATGCCCACGTTAACCGCACCCAGATCGGCATTTTTCAAAGAGCACCTACTTCGACGGTAACGATTCTTATAATGTTAAAATCGATTTCGTAAACAATTTTTATAAACTCGTAAGATTTTAAATCCAATACCTGGGCAGAAGGGAATAATCATGCGAGGCGAGTCCATGGGGTTGAATGGTCTAAGATAACAATATCAAGCATTTTTATACTTATTTAATTTTTATTAATTTTATTAGTGTTAAATTTAAAAAAATAAAATTATCATTCATTTATTTATATAAAATTATATAAATATGTGTCACAGTGCATCATCTTCTTCGATCTTAAGAAGAAATATCGCTTTGTTTGTTAATTAGGTAATTACTGATTATCTATTATATATATAATTTTATTTTAATTGAACCAAAGTTTTATAATATGACAACAGAAATTGATTTAAATGAAAATTTACAAATTGTTATATTAAATAAAGGCTGCTCTGCCTTATTGGACTTTAAATTACCTCCTTGTTAATTTTTTTCGGCCATGTTTTCTTTCTTTCTATAAGTAAAGTCTATTTATCGAACCAAATTGATTAACTCTCATGGTGGTATGTAGAAAAGACGCACAAAAAAAATATTAAAGTGTTTGTCCAATCTATTCATAAGAATCCATAATTTCAAAACTCACCGATTAATATTATTTTATTGGGTTAATGCCATTTAGCATCTACTCTACGTACTACCTTGAGAGTCTATCAATTTTTGTTCGATAAAATGACTTTACCTATACAATGTAACTACATTCTATTGATGATGGCGCTGTTACTCAAATGGGATCACTCTTTCTCAATATTAATTATATATTAACTAATCGTAATAGACGTGGAACAATTACGGATTCTAAGAGAGCAGTTAAGGAGCAATTAATTGGCATACAGTTTAATTTAAAAAAGTAGATATTTTATGTTTTATAGCAAAATTAAATTTTCGATAATAAAATTTCTACTTTTTAATTAAACTATGTATGATGTGCTCGCCATCTCAGTAGTGTTCATAATAACTCTACGTCTGTTATTATAGTTGATTTATAGAAAGATATTAAAATTTTATTTTAGTAATTTAAAAATAACTAACAGCAATAGACGTGGACCAATTACAGATACTACTGGAGCATTTAAGTAGCAATTAATTGGTATAGAGATTAATTTAAAAAATAGATATTTTATGTTTTATAGCAAAATAAAATTTTCGATAACAAAATTTAAAAAAAATTATTATAAATTAACTAATAGCAATAGACGTGGAGCAATTACGGATTCTACTGGAGCATTTTAGGACAATTAATTTGCATACAGTTTAATTAAAGAAAATAATATTCTACGCTGACTTCCTTCTGGTGTGATTAAGTGTAACTTTGTTATTATTAGAAAAAAATAATACTATACTTTTGTTTTGTCGATCCATGTGTATTGTAAATAATGTATTTTAGTTTAATATTTATTTTATTCTGTTTATATTTTTTTTTGTATTTTATGACAATGCATTAATTGACATAACTTGTTTTTGGTGAATGCTCATGAATTTTAGTTTTATATAAGATCACCGGCAGAATATCAGCGCTATGCATATCCCACTGTAGCATAATGCTTAGTCGGATGTCTTATTAATTTTATATACATTTATAATAATAATTATGTTTTCGTAATACAATTGTGTAGCTACTAACGATTTTATATTATATTATTTTGTTTTTATATTATATTTTATGTTATTTAAAAAAAAGTTGCAACCTATATACGTCGCTTTAATAACACAGACCCCGTAAATATATAAACAACAAAAGTATTTTGAAATACTTTAGTACGTTACTAAAATGAGATAAATATTATAGATATCATGCGTGAGTAGTGTTGTTGGATCAGAACTTTGAATGAACATCATGTTGCCAGAAAAAAATTACAACAGCGATGTTTTTCAGCGAAGTATTATTAGAATTTAGAGGTTAAATTGGAGACTTTAAGTTCTACTAAATTTAAGTTTATGATACTTGGATCGAAGACGCGAATTGCATATTAAATCGAGGCACATAATCCTATAGTGTGTAATAGTCGAACGTGTTATACAGGCAATAAACTTGTGTTTGGAGATGGATGCAGAAATTTATTTTCAGAGAAATATTCCGTGAACTATTCCCAGTTTTTACAGACTCAAAGTTCTTTGAAGTGTATAGTAGTAAAGTAGTATACACTTCAAATAATATTTTCTATTTACTTTGGGTATTTCATTAAGTTCAAAACCAATGTGTACACTTTGTCGTTGGTAATTCGTACAGTAATTAAGTGGAATGATTTGCCTGCATCTACCTTTCCATCCGATAACAATTTTTGTGACTTCAAAACAAGAGTGCAAAAGGCCTTAGTTAAGCTTAATATGCTTTACTATATTCGACTATATCACCACTTACCATCAGGAGGAATCACAACAAGTACTAAAAATCAACACTGGCTTAAAATAATTAAAAATCATTATATTATATTAGTTAGTATAGCAGTAATATAATAGATAAAAAAAACATAACAGCATTGTTAGCGTAGCATTTACATTTAATGATTTCGAGTTTATTTTCTACTTCTATCGTAGTATAATTGAAAAATTAAGTGGAAGCCTGTCAAACAAACTTCACGGTTCATAATTTGAAGTAGATTGAGCCATTTGTAAGAAAATACTGCACAGTAAGTGCGAACTTTCATTTAAATATGTATTGGTACAGCATACATATTGTGATATATGTAGGAAAGGTCTTGTGTGAATTAGGAGACGTGTTGATGGTACTAGAATTTTAATTATACTGATCCTATTCTACCTTAACTAATATATATTGTCGTGGGGCTACACTACACCTCCCACCGACAAAAAATATAAATAAGAGATTAATACATTTTAAAAATTATATATATAAATAAAAAGTTAGGACTATTATGAACATAAATTACAAAATAAAATAGATAGTATATTCTATGGGCAGTCGGTGTCCAGATCCCCTTGTCCCATATTAATGTCAGGTCATAATCTTGTACATAGTTTCGTCACAGTCTATTAATGTTTAACGTTTACATACGCTTACAAATTTTCTGATTTTTTTTCACAATTAAGTTGTAGTGCATTTTAACTCAGTCACTTAGGTATTAAGTCATTGAGTCACTTAAATCATTTTGTCATTATACGACTTTTCTACTCCGAACAATAATAATACTCTTTTCATTTTCTTAGATTGTTTCACATTTCAATATTTCATTTTACTTCATGTATTTACTTTTCTTAACCATTACTTATTTTCCATTTTCTTTTCTGCATTTTAGCTATTCATTAAATATTTGTGTCATTTCTTTCACGTACGGCCGCGTACATACATGATCAAGATTATGGACAATATTCCTATACAATTTGTAATAAATTCTCATTTCCCTCATTAACAATACAATAAAACTTATTCCGTGTCTAATCGTGTCCGAACAACCTTAAAAAATTAATCGGTTATTAGGTTTTTCCAAACTCTCGGCTGATCAGGCCGATTGTATGTGGATATGCTAACCTCCGATAATTTTTCTTTACCTTCCTTTCACAACTACATACTATCAATATTTTCATTTACAATTCCGTATTTCGTAACTTAGTCATAAATTTACTCACATATTTTACAAATTTATATCATAAAATAGTCTCGTATAATATTTAGTTACATCATTGTCAGTCAGGGATTGAGGCTCACAATATGGGCACAACAGAATTTAAATCAATTAATTGTATACATAATGAGTTTCAAAATCGTATTAAACAAAATAAATATTTTCATAATCCACACAAGTAAGTACTAGTTTCCGAGAAAATAATAAATTATAATAGTTAAAACTTATGATTTAAAAGTTCAAACAATATAAAACCGAAAATAAATTATTACACTTCATATTAAGATACAGAACAAAGAAGTCAAAGCAACGTAATCATTTTCAATAACAATAACAACACAGATCAAACTACAATTTGTAATCCCACTCCTAAGCGCAAGCGATTTGAGACACCTTTGTTTTAATTACTAAAGTATGTATATGGAAACGTTTGCGATTACATAGAACTATGACCACACAGTGTGATTGACACCTAATTTTAAGATAACTTGTACAAACTGTTATAATATGAATGCAAGTAAAGTAAAATGTACCTTAAAGTGATAGTTTTAAATATTTTGAATTTATACAGAAGTTAAGATACATTACATCGTGAATAGTTTTATTAGTTTTACATACATCGAAAAATACATTAGCTTTTTATTTTATAAATTACTTTTGCAAGAAATATGATGTTTATTTTTCGTATATACAACATTATTGAAAAATTACTACAACTACTACCAAGTTTATATAACAAAACATTAATTTATTTTAACATTCAAAAGAACAATTTTAATTTTTATGTAGGTTAGCATATAAATTTAAGGTTCATTGCCTTTAGAGAAAAAAATACATTTAACAATAGCTAATGTTTAAAACCCTTTTCAAAATTGAATACTACCATTTAAATAAAATTTACTACAGAAAAAAAATAACAGCTGAATATATCATTAGTATTATTTTAACCATACGAAAATTAATTGATGATAAATCATGGTAAATTTAAGTACGTAAAATGTAATCTACTATATTATTTCATTCAGTTTGCAGGACACAGTAATAAAAAGAATATATAACAATAAACAATAACTGTATAAAATTGAATATAAAATCGTCTTGTGCCAACATACAAGAAGCTTAAAAAGTAACTTAATTTTAATATTGCATTATGATTTTTTAGCAGGTGCACTAATAAATATATTAAGGTATCAATTAAATCGTGAAGTATCTGATTAATAAACTCAACTTTATCATATTATATTAAATACAAAATTTTAAAACATAACTTTTTTATAATAATTAAAACTTTTTAAGAAATGTTAAAAGAAATGACGAAAAATATGCTGATTCGATGTTACCTCAAATTTTCTTCTTTTTCTTTGTGGCTCAATTTTCATATTCTTCTGGACGAAGCTTGCAAAAGTACAACTGTTACTTCCTTTTAAAATTAATCTGCCGTTTCTTGAATTTTGAACTTTGGTCATCATATTTTTAATTTTTAGTTAGTTCCTATACAATTATTATTGTGGCCTCTTCTTGTATTCATATTTATTTGTTTTCGTCACATCCGGTATTGCGTCCATTCCGTTATAATATATTTTTCCATGATGATTTCCATTATTTTATTTTTAATTTTTCTCTCTATATAGCTTCCGGCGGTGCGCGTACATTGTAGCAGCGCACCGCCTGAAAATCGCCATGATGATATATGTAGGAAAGGTCTTGTGTGAATTAGGAGACGTGTTGATGGTACTAGAATTTTAATTATACTGATCCTATTCTACCTTAACACTAATATATATTGTCGTGGGGCTACACTACAATATAATTACAGCCAATGTATTGTAACAAGAGTACAAAATATAAAATAATAATAAAAGTGTAAGCGTTAGAGGATAATATGTAATTAGATGGTACGATAGAAATATTAATTGAGTGCGTGGGCCACTCAGAAAGTTATTTGAAACTAAAATAAAGTTATTTATTTAAAGTTTTTAACGTGGTACAGTAACGCTGCAGCTGTATTATGATTGTAGCACGAATGGGTCTGCTCGGGAAGGAACACGCTCTCACAGAATACCAGCGCTAAATAGCAGCTCAATGCTGCTGTGTTTCGTATGGTGAATGTAAAGAACCAGAGACGTTTGTACTGGAAACTTCTCCAATTCAGTCGCCAATTTATGAACAACGTCTTTTGCGTAATCAGTCTCGGACTCAACCTTCACCAGTTGTTCTATTATCCATATTTGAGAATCTGGAATTATAGGATAATGCATCCAGTCAGTTTATACACAATATTGAACCAAATCAACGATATGCCGCTGACTACTTACCTAACTACGATGCTTCCAATTATTGAATTCTTAAAATAGTTACATTCTTTTTACATTTAATATAAACCATATTTTTAAATAAGGAAATGTTTTTTTTTTAATTTCAAACGTACCTTTAAGTAATCCTTATGTAAGATACTATATATTGCTTAACACGTTTATGGTATGATACTGGAAAGTGACTGGGGAGACATTATTGTTGAAAATTAAGGTCTACATAGGTTCTCCCTGTTGCTAAAAATCTAAGTGTTGCTGTTAATCTTTCATGTGGTGATAGAGCACTTCTCAAAACTGTATTTGGTTTCATTATGTTAGGTGTGTAAGTTTTTTCATCCATTCTTAAATAGTTATTGTAGTCTTAGCGGAGTAATTTTAAGCTCTTCCAGTAAATTAATATGCGTATATTGTTTTCTTTGTAATAACCAATGTTTACATTACATTTTTTTCGGTCTTTGTCTTCTTTTTTTTTTTCAAAATGCAAAATAAGCCATGGTAATGTGTTACTTAAAGCGAAAACAGATTACAACTGAAAAAACTGAACGTGTGTAGAAAGTAGGGATGTCAGTTTTAACTAAACATTTCAAATGTACAGTTCAAACTGCACAGTTAAAAGTGAAGGTATGTAGCCCGCTTTAGTGTCAGAAGGGTTCGACTAACAACCGAAACGATCGCCATTTGGTATTTTAATGACAGTAAAAATAAATGTATTGGTATACTGTAAATAATAGCTGCTTATTTAAATTTTAATAGCTACAAATATATTATAATTAATTTACGGTT
The DNA here is from genome assembly GCA_029286625.1 of Parnassius orleans. NCBI lineage: Eukaryota > Metazoa > Arthropoda > Insecta > Lepidoptera > Papilionidae > Parnassius > Parnassius orleans. The sequence goes on along the minus strand of JAGSMP010000993.1, from coordinate 134,994 downwards.
ATTCATGCGTACATAATATATACATACATATTAGCCAAAATAATTTATTGGTTCGCCGCAGTCAAGTATTTTTTTTATATGATAGGGTGACAAACGGAGCACACAGTCCAACTGATGGTAAGTGGTTGCTGAGGCCCGTAGACATCTACATCTATCCTCGTTTGCGAATCAAAATGCAGATGCGTTGTCAGCCGTGAGGACTAAGATGGAATGCCTCTTTTCCAGTAAAAAGGGTCTCCGGTTCTCTACACTCACCATACGAAACACAGCAGTGTTAAGCTGCTATTTTAAGCTGGTATTCCGCGAGAGCGCGGTCCTCCCCCGGGCGAGCCGACCCATTCGTGCTGCAACTATACTAATAATATAGCTGCAGCATGGCTCTACCACGTATAAAAGTAATACCAAAATTATTTGAAAATTAAAATAAAACTAAATTAGTGTTCGCTAGAGATAATTAAAAAAGCCCATTTAAATTTTAATTAGCATTTAAATGGAAGCAACTTGGAAATTCCAGATAATTATATGGCTCAAATTTAAATAGCTTAAACTGACCAATTAGGGTGTCGTAGTCCTAAGTGTTGTCAATTTACTTGACCTGCAACAAAGTGCACACACTGCTATTTGGCATCAGAAATAGGTAAGCGGGTGGTACTTATCCAGACGGACTCCTGGGCTGAGAAGGAGTCCTACCACTTATGAAAATACTCATAAAATAACGATGTATCATAATATATTCAATATTTTATGTATCATAATATATGCCATGTATGATAATATATGCTGTAGTGGCTACTGTATGACATTTTTACAGTTTGGAATCAGTATTTTTAGCGAGCCGCCGCTAGGCAAGTCAGTCGCCCGCCGTGAAGCGCCCCCCTCGGTAGTTCGGTAGTTTAGGCTTTACGTAGCTTTAGTAATTTAGTTAAACTAAGGAAATTATTGTGGAAATGATAATACATTCTTATATATAAACAATGAATTTTATTTGTGCACCACAACTTTTGAAATATCATGTGCAAGTAATAGGACAGGACAGTGAGTGGAGTAAGAATAATATGAACTAAAGTAGAACCAACCAAAAAAAATAAAAAAGGTGACCCCGACGTGATTTTAAATTAGGGAGCAGCTCAAAATAAACTACCGAGGAAGACGCCTTAGTAATTTCACTGAGTATGTTACAAATTTAATCCCGCGAGTGAAAATAGAATGACGACACCAGTTGCGCCATCCGTTTCGAAACCTGCCCCAGAGCCAGCCCCGATGTCGGTTGGGTTCAACGCGAAAGCATCTCAGGACTTGTTCAATGAGGCTTAACTAGCAGCTATTTCTGGTACGGCGAGTATTCCAGAATTCGAAAGCGAAAAACTGGTTTTTGCAGACAGAAGCAGTTTTGAGACCGCAAAAACGATCAGATGATGCAAAATACCAGACAGTCGTCGCCAAGTTGGGCAAGGACGTCATCCAGTAGGTGGCTGGTGTGTTGGCTAACCCAACAGACAGCAACATGTATGACACCCTTAAAAATAGATTGTAATCAATCTACGAGGAATTTGAGTGCAGAAAGATCCAGAAGCTAATGGGAAAAATGGAGTTGGGCAGCCAGCGACCATCAACTGCTGCAACGAATGAGGGAGTTGGCTCGTGACAAGATCAACGACGCTACTCTACTAATTCTTTGGCAGAGCCATTTACCAACATGTATTAGCAGTCTCTAACACAACAGATTTAGACACTGTAGCTGTCATTGCAGGCAAAGTTTTAGAAAATTCACGCGCTATCCAGATCGCAGAGATAAACCAGCAGGGTACGTTGGCGTCGTCGCCATCAGGCGTTGAAGTGGTGCTTGGAGAGATAGGCAAACTCAACATCAGGCTATACGAGTTTGAGGTCACGTGGAAGGAGTAGGCAGCGTTGGCAACAACCGTGGACGCAGCGCCAACCGGTGCAGGAGCATCTCGAGAGGCGCTTGCCGTACACCACAAAGCCCTGACTGGCTTTGTAACTACCATCTTCGGTTCCGAAACAAGGCGGCGAAGTGCGTCCAACCCTGCAACTGGAAGGAGAGTTTGAGAAACTGAGTGAGGTTCAGTCTTCATTGGTGGAAGGCTGCGTGCAACCAGGGAATCATCGTTTATCAGTGACTGATCGCACATCAGGTATGGAATTTCTTGTAAACACTGGTGCTAATATTTCAGTGATTCCGCGACGCGGTAAATGTGTGAATTGTGATGTGAGTAAATACGTGCTTAACGCAGCAAATGGTACACAGATTAAAACGTATGGTGAAAAACTGTTTGTTTTAGATCTTAAATTACGTAGAACTCTCAGATGGACCTTTGTAATTTGTGATCTAAAACAATAATTAGGGGCAGATTTTTGAAACACCATAAGTTAATTGTTGATTTAGATGATTGAGTATTAATAGATAAGGTCACGAATTTGAAAGTCTCAGGTACTCAGTTTATCACCACATTGATACCTTGGGGCCGCCCGTACATGCCCGACCTCGACTACTACCCGTAGGACGTTATGAGAAAGTAAGGAAGAATTTCGTTTGATGCAGGAAATGGGTATTTGTAGGCCTAGTAGTAGTAGTTGGTCTAGTCCGCTACATTGCGTGTTAAAAAGAAGATATATTATAAGTAGAAAGATTGTAGAAGATAAATTATAAGTAGTATTCGCCAGTGTGGTGACTTCAGAACGTTAAATGCAAAAACTAAACCGGACAGATACTCAATTCCTCGCCTGCAAGATTTCCTTATTTGTTATCTGGTAAAAACATCTTTTCCCGGATTGACCTAAAACGAGCCTATCATAATATCATGATGGCCCGGAGATATAGAAAAACAGAAAAACTTTCGGATCATTTGAATTTATGAGGTGATTTTAGGTTTGCGTCGCACAATCTTTCAAAGATTTATGCAAAATACAGTTTTACAAAGTTAGATTTTTGTTTTGTTACATTGATGACCTCGTCATTGCTAGCGAGATGGAGGAAGAACATCGTGAGCATTGAAAAACAAGTTTTGAACGTTTCACAGAATTCGGAATAACAACTAATTTGCAAGAATGTAGTTTTGGTTAAAAAAAAATATTTTTTGGGTTATGAAGTTCCGACAGAAGGCATTAAACCACTAAGTGAAAAAGTAGAGGCAATAGTTAATTTCCCTAAACCAGAAACTGTTTGTCAGATACGAAGATTCCTAGGAAAGTTAAATTTCTATAGGCAGCACATATCTAATGCAATTCAAAATTAAACCATATTAAATAAGTATTTAAAAAATTCTAAGAAAAAACAGGACAATAATAAAATGATTTGGACACAGAAAGCGAATGACGCATTTATAAACTATAAAATTGATTTGCAAAAGGCTGTTACTTTATCTCGTCCCTTACCCGACGTTCCGTTAGCATTGATGACAGATGCATCAAATAGCAGTATCGGTGCCGTACTACAACAAAAACATAACGCAATTTGGAAACCTTTAGGGTATTTTTCAAAACAATTTAATGACACAGAAAAGAAGTACAGCACCTATGACCGAAAACTACTAGCAGTATTTTCAGCGGTAAAATATTTTCGAAATTTGATTATAGGGCAAAATTTAATTATATTCTCGGATCATAAACCATTTTTGTTTTGCATTTAAAAAGGGTGATAGATAGCAGTACAGAAACACCTAGACGCAATCGTCAGTTGACATACATCAGCGAATATACAACGGATATTCGTCATGTAACTAGAAAACAGAATGTTATCGCCAACAAGTTGTCGAAAATTTAAACAATATATGCTCCCACAACAATAAACTTTGCTGAACTTGTACATGAACAGTATAACGATTGTCACATTGAAACAATGAAAAGTAATTCTAATAATCATTTGATATTTAAAAACTTCCCATTGCCTAATAGAAAATGAGTAAAGAAACTGTACCATACAGAGGCAAAGCTTCATACGACCGCGCTATGATAGGTACACTACTACAAGCTTGAGGCGCGTGTGTGCGTGAGCACTGGTGGCTCATCACTTACATAGAGAAACTGCTTAAGCCGACTCGGTCAGTGCTCAAGCTCAGGGTTATGTAAAACAATAATAATTGTTAAGAATAATTCGTATCAAATGAAATATAAAAAAGTGTAAATATGGTTTACTAACCTACGTAGATTTAAATCTTATCGAGGTTGCCGTAAGAGATACCGCTGATTTTGTTAATAAAATTAATAACTTGTTTGATTTATTAAACTCAAGAGCACTGCGATCTCCTAGTAATTATAAAACAGCTTTTCGACGCGATATTTATCAAATTGAGTTTTAAGAAGAAATGCTAACATTCTTCAGGAACTTAAAATTAATAAGAAGTGATAGGCGGAAAGGCGTTACAAATAGCATGAATTTCATTCACGGATTTCAAGTGTCTATTAAATCTTTAGTAAAACTTCATGAAGAATTAAAATCAAAATAAATTAAATAAATTTATATTTACGAGACGTCTCAATCAAGATTGTCTCGAAAATTTCTTTGGCAAAGTCAGACAGGCGGATGGTAACTGCCAGGAACCAAAATGTCGACAAGTTAGTATTGCCTTCAATAAGATGTTCATTACCAATATCTTAAGGAAACTTAAAAGTACTGATTGCGAGTACGATTTCGATATGTTACATATGAAACCAGACAATTGTCTTATTTTAATACACCATCACCGCAACCTGACGATGTTACTGCCCTTGTGTTAACAGTAGGAACAAATAATTATCGATTTGATTTACCAGAAAAGAATGGTTTAGTCTGTGTCAGGATATTTGCAAAGAAAATGTTGTCTCAAACACCACAAATGTGAGAAAATAAAATTATACCTTAATAGATCTGAACAGCCTATAAACATGGGAAAAGATTTTTATCAGCAATTACAAGAATTGTAATAAAGATAGCGATCAATCGGGTTTTCAATAATACTTCCTGACAATTTTATTGCGTTTGTTGAATTGCTTGAGCAAATATTTCGCGAATATTTTGACCTCGAAAGAAACATTGCATATATTGGTAGTGAAATATCAAAACGTGTGCAAGATTGTATATTTGTTACGCAATGTGAGTGCTTTCCAATAGATTATTTAAAAAAACTTTACATTAGATTTAGAACTTACCATTTAATTAAAAGCCACAACAAATTGTTGAAGAACTAATTATAAAAGTAAAATATTTAGAAGACGTAGTTTGTAAAAAATATTATATCTTAAGTATCTATTAAAAAGCTGATAAGCGTTTTGTTTATTTCATTTTATCCTCCTGTGCCAACCCTACCAAAATGGGTAAAATTTTGACAGCTCTTAGAAGCTTTGCCTCTGTACAGTTTCTTTACTCATGTGGTAATAGTAAAGAATCTTTTATTGCGAAATTTCAACTAGCAAAATTAGGCCGTATGTATCAGAGAAATTTAAAAGAAATATTTTTGATTCAGTTCACAACATAAGCCATCCAGGCATCAGAGCGTCTCGTAAGATGTTTAAAGAGATTTTTCTGGCCGAATATAAACAAAGACACATATTTGGGCTAAATCTTGCGTGAATTGCCAACGCGCCAAAATCAATAGGCACACTGTTTCCAATTTAGGTACTGTTAAAAAGTGTAGGAGATTTGAACACATACTCGTACACGTTGAGATTGTCGGTCCGTTACCTACCACGGAAGACGGATTTCATTACTGAATTACGATGATCGATAGGGCCACAGGTTGGCCGGAAGCGGTCCCAGTTAAGATATTTCGGCCAAAACCGTCGCTAAAGTTGTTTATGATTCGTGGATCGCACGTTTTAGCTATTCTGTTAAACTTACTAGTGACCAGGGTCGCCAATTTGAAAGCAATATTTTTAGCGCGTTATTAAAATTTTAGGCGTAGAACGAATACGCACTACTTCGTATCACCCGCAGTCGAACAGGATGATTGAACGCTGGCATAGATCATTTAAGGCATATCTTAGAGCGAGAGCCCAAGATAATTTGAGGCCTAAAAGTACAGACGGTACTTTTAGGCCTCAAATTATCAAATTATCTTATCTCAAATTATATTTGTGGAGGAATTACCGTCTATACTTTTGGGCCTCAGGACAGCGCCGCGGGAATAGGGGGGTTAGTGTCGCTCAGATGACATATGATCAAAGTTTAAGATTTCCATCGGAATTCTAAGTCAATTCTAAAGAAAACGCGTACAAAGCTTATGACTATGTTCATAAATTGAGGAATACTATTAATAAATTGAAGCCGAAATCGATGTCACATCGGGACACACGGTCAATTTTTGTTCATCCGGATATAAAAAATTGTAAATTCTGAGAAATGATGTTTGTATGAAGGTCTTTACAGTCACCTTATGAGTGTCCATACCCAATTTTAAAAAGACAAGATAAAGTTTTTACGATCAAGCTACCCGATAGGAAAGTAAATATATCTATCGATAGGCTGAAACCAGCATTCTTATTTCGATACCACAGTATGATAGAAAGCTATTCTGAGACATTCAAATTTGATAGTAGTGATAAGATTACTAAAAAAATTGTAAATGATAATTTTGAATGAAGCTCAACTCAACGGAAATGGAACCGAAACTAATTATCCGTTCTTCACAGCCGTGTGTAACACGTAGTGGCCGTGAGGTCAAGCCACCGGTTCGATTTCAGCTGAGCTAAACATTGTATCCAGGTTAATAAACGTTGTCTATTCGTCTCAATACATTTTGAATATAAAATTTAGTTATTCAAATTTAGGTAATCATTTGAATATTAATACTCGTAAATTGTACCAGAGATGGGAAAGAATCAAAGTAAAGAAGAAATAGTTATCGCCCAAGCTGGTAGTAGTGCCAGCATGGTTGAAGAGCATCTAAAGTCGCTTAGCATTGGATTTTTAGCAGTAATTATCGTATTCATTATTCTGGTGATTTATTTCATTTACAGAAGATGCAATGCTAGAACTAAAAAGTGGATAGGCAAGCAAATGATGTTTTATGTACCGAAAATACGGGAACAACCACCATCTTCCTTACAGATACAGGAAGTGCCGAAAATAGTGATTGAATGAAGTAAAAAAAAATCAGTGCATAATTAAATCTATTTAATTTTAGAATTTCATTTAATTTTATTGAAGTGAAAGTTTAATCTTTCTTTTTCAGAATGTATTAACGGTTTAAAAATATGTTTTCATTTTATTATTTTTGGGTTGAGTGCGCTGGTAACATGTAAATTTTGTATAAGGGAAGATTTATTCCAACTAAATTTCTTCCAGTCAACATTTAGTCTTTGATATTTATTTTTTGGTTAAATTAAAACTTTTGGTAAATTTCGACATTTTATATTCTTGTATTTGTTTTTGAAAAATAATTTTCTATTTTGTAATTTGAATTTTGAGTTAACATGTTATAACTTAAAATAAAAATTCGTTATAAATTATAACTGTACATTGTAACGTTTCATTGTTCTGTGTTTGATAATCATGTCAGCAAATTCTAGCGCACGCCGGCGTCGCGTAGTTCGTCGAACTCGTGACGTGGTATAGGCTAGGTCAAGTTAGTACTGAATATAAGGGCATGTTACTTTTAATTTTTTTTTTTTTTGTTTAAAAATTATATATTTTTTTCCAAAGGGGAAGGGGACTGTACGTCATGTTTACAGTTTGGAATCGGCATTTTTAGTGAGCTGCCGCTAGGCGAGTCAACGCCTCCCGTCACGCGCCCCCCTCGGTAGTTCGGTACTTTAGGCTTTACGTAGCTCTAGTAATTTAGTTTAACTAAGGAAATTATTGCGGAAATGACAATACATTCTTATGTAGAACAATGAATTTTATTTGAGCACCACAACTTCTGAACTATCATTAGTGCAAGTAATAGTAGAGGACAGTGAGTGGAATAATATGAACTAAACTAGAACCAATCAAAGAAACATAAAATATGCAATATATTTATATATAATTACATGAAGGGAAAACTTTGTACCCCTTTGTAAGCATACTGTCAACACGGATATTCCTGTCATAGTCGTCGTCGTCGTACCGTCGATATAATCTGTCGTTTGTTTACGTTCATGGCGCCAATGCCAAGCATATAAGTCAATGGTCAAACAGTTACACAGAGTAGAGATTGCTGCCAAAGAATTTTTATATAAAAATAATTACTGTCGATTTTGTGTTATTTGAAATGTTCCTTTTTCAATAGTCTGTGGAGTGTATGTCAAGGCGAAAACGGTTTATATAATTTTTGGTGTTGTATAATATAAAATATCTATGTACTAAAGTGTAGTTCAACGTAAAATACAGCATTCTAAAAATACAAACTTTAAAAAATTTATGTATTATCGTCGGACTTAGACCACTCGGCGACCACTATTTTATATTAAATCAGGTTCATTTATCACAGCCTAAAAAAGTCCGCTGCTGAACATCGGCCTCCTCTTATATTGTCTCAGGGTTATATTTGACGTAGTTACCACACTTGGCAGGTGGATTGGCAACCTCAGTATACTTTTATTTTCTACTTGTTATTAGGAAGACGCTATTGTTCATTTCCATATTTGTTTCCCTCTGCCACCTCTTACGACACGCACGTGACGATATGGGGTAGTGGACATTCTGACAACGCAACAACACTGTTAATTAATTACTAAGTAAGAAATCCTCTACTGGCCAAATGCCAATAACAAATTGATGAAAATGCTACATCATCCAAATAGAAATAACGAAAAGTTTTACAGAACCAAATTCGACACACGAATCAGACTACCAGTCGACCGGTCACCACCCCTTTATTTTCTATATTCCATACGAACCTCGAAATTTGTTTCGCCTTTTGTAATGCCAGAGTCTATAAATTGTAATCAGATTAAAATCCGATTATTATTTGGGTCTTTATAGCAAAAGTGAATAGATATTTGTTACATTGAAGACTGTGCGATTTATCTTCTACAGCTGCATCACCTCTCACCGCCGGTATAAATTCTAGTCGACCATTGGTTTATAAGAAGTAAAAAAAAACACGGTTATGTAATAATTTTATTATAGTGATAAAACTTACTTTTACATGTTTGCAAGAAAATAAATAATATACAGTTCAAAGCATGATATTGAAACCTCGCTATCGAAGAGTATGTCATATTCCTGAGCTATGTATATGTATATATGCATATATGTATATGTCATATAATATAAGATGAAATAAACTACCTTTTTCGTTCGTTATAATAAAAAATTGTCACATCGCTGCTTTTCATATGGATTGTTGGCATACTGTACAACAAGTAAAAGTAATTGAAATTACAAACACAAATATTTAATAAGGATAGGAATCAGTTGAATTAAATAGTAAAGGCTGTGGGCCGCGCCTTGTGGCGTTCCTTGGGGGAAGCTTATGTTCAGCAGTGGACTTTAAAAGAGCTATAATTAGTAGTAATCCCGCCAAAACACAAGTGTGAAAAGGGGGCCAAGTTTGGTACTAACCCGTTCGGGGTGGTTGGATCTGAACGAACGCCTAGCTTCATGTCAGTTGCTTAAATCATAGGATATATATGAATGCACAACGTTCTTAGAAACGAACGTCGTTTGCATCAAGCCATGTTTCACACTTATGTTTTGATGGAATATCATTAATTTTTGTATATTTTTTTTGTATTTTTATGTGGTAGAGCCACGCTGCAGATATATTATGGTTGTAGCACGAATGGGTCGGCTCGACCAGGGTATGACCACGCTCTCACAGAATATCAGCGTAAAATAGCAGCATTAAGCTGCTGTTTTACGCTGTGCTACTATGTTTCATATGGTGAGTAAAGAACCGGAGACCCTTTTTACTGAAAACGAGGCATTCCATCTTAGTTCTCAAGGGTAAACGCATCTGCATTTTGATTCTTAATCGAGAATAGTTGTAAATGTCTATGATCCACAGCATCCACTTACCATTAGGTGAGCTGTGTGTGTGTGTGTGTGTGTGTGTCACTCTTATTCTATAAAAAAATATAACCTTAACTGTGTTTTCTTGCGTTTTCTCATCACTATTTAAATTTTTTAATTCAGCGTTTATTTCTTTAATCAAAATTCTTTAATTTAACCATTTTTAAGCACTGTACTTGAAACTAACCGCATTAATTAATTTGTCAACACCCGTCGACACCGAATATCAATAATTTATAGTTTTCAGTATTATTCCTTTGTACACTTAATGATCTAAATTGATGCCTCATTTCAAGTTTCTACCTAGAATAGAAGTGGCCTAGATTTTTTCATGAGGAATTCAGTAAGTAATTTAAATTGCACTTTTACATCTTATTTTCATTTTATTCGTTATTATTTTCATTCGTTACGCTAGCTCGTGTCAATCGGACGTTCGGTTGCGAAAAATAATTTAGCCTAACATTATTATGTCAAAGTGTGAAAATGCAACAAAATATTAGGAAAGTTCGTCCTGTGTGGAGTGTCATCGTTGTGAGAAGATGGTGCATTTGAACAGTGAATGCTCAGGGCTTACTACCAAACAAAGAAAAGCGCTTCGAGCAAATGAAAACCTAGATTGGTTGTGTTCTGTATGCAAGATGAGGTGCATCTAGACGAACTTCGATTGTCATACCTGATGATGAAGACGATGATGAAGCATTTGGATCGCCTATAACCTCTGCCTTTTTCCATTCGATGGTAAAAACTGATGCTAGAAACAACCGCAAAGGGCGGCATTGCTGGAGTGATGAAGTAGGAGTCGCATGAGCGAGAATGCACTCACCGTACGGGACGGCGAGCACGGTCTGCCAACACAACCGCACGGGGCGGCGGTGCTAGCGGAGGCGGAAGGAAGGGGAAGACACCTACCGGACGGGGAGCGGCAGGGCAACATAACCACACGGGGCGGTTAGCGAGGCGGGGGTTTCACCGTACGGGACGGTGAGACAGCAGCACAACTGCACGGGGCGGCTGCGCTAGCCGAGGAGGGCAATCAACCGTACAGGGACGGAGCGTGGTCAGCTAACACAACCGCACTGGGCGGTGGCGCTAGCTGAGGCGGGACGGAACGGGACTTACGTTCAAGTCCTCGAAACTGTACTGACTGAGGGAGAAGACCCGTACGGGGACGGGTGCTCGGTCAGCTGGCGGACTCGCTAGCGCACGACCGCACGGGGCACGGCAAGCGGAATGAAGGCCGCGTATATTATGTTATGTTTTTAAGGAAAGTGATAATTTAAATATCTGTCTTGCACTATGATGAAAAATAAAGAGTTTTAAGAAAAATGAGTTTAAAAAGGAAATCAACTTTATTAAATTTTTAAATATAAGCCTACAATAATATTTTGCTTGAATTTTGAGGAAAATCCGACTATTAGATATAAAAATCAAAACACAAAGATTACTCCTCTCTGAATAACAAAAAATAGTATTTCTTACGTATGACTAAATTACTTTTAGAAAAAAAAAGTAGGAATATAAACCTCCTGGAAAAAAATAGCCATAGTCCAAGTACACCTTAAATTCTAAGCACACTCAGGGCACACTTGTTTCGCGCACTGTAAACAAACGTGTTTTTTGCACGAATAACATCTATATGTCGATTTTCTTTTCTGTTAAGGTTGTGTCTTGACTTCCTCAGCTTCATCTTCATATGTCTCTGGCTTATCAGAGCCAAGTACTCTTGCCAAACTCATCCTAAGTTCACGGGGTTCAGATCTCTTTGATTGCTGTAAATCTATCGCAGAACTATTTCTTTTACTGCTTGAAGTCCCTAGTGTATTCACAGTTTACAATATCTGTAAAAATAACAGTTTACCTCAATAAAAATGAAACAAAACATTTGCGTAGTACCGACGTGCTGCCTGAGAGGCCGCGTCGGAATTTCAAATCGTATTACTCACCAAATGCGCGTGCGATGACACCATTTCTTGCTCCGACGTCAACGTGGGCACTATCCTTGCAGCTACTTAAAGCAGGGATCGGTATTGCGGGAAAGGGTAAACTAGCAAGTCAAGTGCCTACTGGGGCCTCTCAGGCAACACTTCGGTACTTAAAGGTTAATTCAATTCTAGTACATAGTTATGAAGTATGCAGTTATATTTATGCCTTATAGGAGAATATTTTTGTTTTTTTTATTTATTTATTTATTTATTTGGTCTACCAACGACTGTTACATTACAAAACTTAAAGTAGTTACATTGTAATTAACTATTATGAGCTAAATGCACAATCAGTTACAGGTAAACACAACGTGCTATTTTAACATGTGACATAAGTACCATTAACATTGATATAAGGTTAATTTTAAACTAGTTATAACAGGTAAAAGATAGGTGTAATTAATCTGGGATTTTTAACAAATGTGCACGTAACTGGTTGTTTAAGAGAAAACATCCTTGAGATCATTAATAAACCATGTATTAAATGCGTTACACAGACGAGGAACTGGTGAATGTTTTCCAAAACAGTCCTGCGGAATGGCGGATAAAATAGAGAAACAGGTTTCCTTGGAACCCTGAAGGGATCCTGAAATTAAAAGGTTTAGAAGCTGAGGGCAGTCAATTTGATTATTAAAAATTTTGTAAATGAATATTAGGTCGAAAAGGTCCTTCTTTTATTCAACGAGGAAATTTTAAAGCGTTTGAGGTTTTCATGATAGGATAACTTTTCTTTGAAATTTTGGAGATGTGAGATAGATGCCATAAAAAGCGTTTTGAACCCGTTCTATTCTTATGTGCGTGGCATAATGTGGCTCCATACAACAGGGCAGTATTCAAGAAGACTACGTACTAATGCTTTGTACAAAGTGATACGTGTCTGTAAGTTTTGAACACTTTACTGTTTCTAATAATAAAACCCAGCATATTAGATGAGCGCTAACAATGCTTTCAATATGTGGTACGAAAGTTAATTTGTTATCTAGAATTATTCCCAGGTCCTTAATTCTATCAACTTCTTTTAATGGTTTGCCATCAATATAATATTTGGATTCAGTTTTGGTATGTTTGCGTGTAAATTTAATAAAAAAGCATTTATCTATATTTAATTCCATTCCATTTGTACAGCACCAATTGTATAACCTATTTAAATCATGTTGTAACAAGAGAACATCAGCTTGGGACTTAATAGTTTTAAGTCTATCTTCATATCTCCGAGTATAAATAGTTCGCACTTTGTGTCCAGACTACCGATTAAAACAACTCTGGTTTATTCTGAACAGAATAACAGGTAGGGTACGTAAGACAGTATAAACAGTTCTCCTAAATGCGGAGGCACAAACAAAAATCAAAGTATTATTGCAAAAGACTTTGCGAATAAATTTCATAGTGGTGTTCAAAATATAATACCTCAATGTAAGAATAATACATATACATAAACACTCACGCCTGTCACCCAGAGGGATATGCAGAGACTACGGACTTCCATTTGGCACGATCCTGGCACACCTGTCTCGCCTCCTTTACATCCATATACCTACGCATACACGCTCGTCGGTTAAGGGTACTCCTAATCTGGCCCATTTTCAATATATCGCCAATTTGGTCGATAAACCTTCGTCTAGGGCGTCCCTTTCCGACTCTGCCGTTCACTTCTGCAGCATAAATTTGCTAAAGTAAGAATAATATTTTAGATAAAATAGAATACAGAAAATCTGTGAACGTAACAATAAATTTTCGAACAGCAACACTTAAAGACATCCTTAAAATTATAAAAACAATAAACGTTAACAAGGCTCTGGGTTTCGACAGAGTATGGGCGATAGATCTAAAAAAAATTGCGAAGAAATTGCTCCGGCTATTGCAAAATTGGTCAACGGTTGTATAAAGACTAATAAATATCCAGACGAATTGAAAACTGGTATCGTGAGACCTATATGCAAAAAGGGAAGTAAACAGGATTACGATAATTACCGTCCTATAACTATATTGCCTACAATAGATAAGATTATAGAAAAATACAAAACCAGACAAATTTACAACTTTTATGGTCTGAATAATGTTTTAAGTGACATACACTTTCGATTTAAACCCAAAAAAGCACAACTCAGCTAGTTTCACTATTTATCGATAACATATATGAAAATCTTAATACAAGAAAATATTTATTGCTGTTATTTATTGACTATAGCAGGGCGTTCGATACTTTACGCCATGATGTACTGCTAGAGCGATTAGACGACTGTAGAATTAGAGTGCCGATGCTTGACTGGTGTCGAGATTATCTCAAAAATCGTTCCTATTATATAATATGTCGGTAGAGGATGCATTAAGTAATTAAGTTTTGGTAAGTGAAGGAACAGCACAGGGTTCAGTATTAGGACCGCTTCATTACATCACTTACGTGGATATTATCAACAAATTGATTAAAAACTCAAAACTTTTTCAATTTGCCGACGATACCTCATGTCTGGTAGTAGCCCACCACAATATGGATAAGGTGGTAAAACTGTTACAGGAAGACTACAAGGCTCTTGCAGTGGTGACATGACGCAGGTCTAGTACTTAATTCGAATAAAACTAAAATGGTGTACGTTAGCTCGAGTCAAAATAGATTAAAACGTAAAATTACTTTTATAGCTCATAATCACACATGTCTTCATAATATCCAAAGTTCAGCCCATAATAACAACTGTGAATATCCTCAAATTGAAATAGTAGAAAAATATAGGTATTTAGGTTTGATAACTGATGATCGTATGAAATGGACTGATCACAATCTGTATGCGATAAGCTACGAGCAATCTTAGCAAAAATTAATCTCATCAAGAGTAAATACCTTATCAGATGTTACTGTTACTATATAACGCACTCAGTGAATCAATAGTTTCATACGGGTTGAGCAGTTACGAACGCACTTATAAAATCCACCTTGAAAAATATACGAGCTACAATTGCGCATCCTTAAATGCATCACTCCTCTCAAAATAAAGATAAATATAAAAAAAATCCTTATGATTAAACTTTTCCATCATTGCAAATTGCATCCACTAACACACATAATAATATACATAAATAAAATTTTACTAATAAATATATATGTACATAAATACACATAATCATAACATTATTATCTCAATTTTTTTTATAATTTCATTTAACATACCAACTACATTTTGCTTTGGTACACACATAGTTAAAAAAAAACATCTTGCAGTTTTCACACCATTTATATAGGTACGTCATTAAATAAGTTAAAAGTGTCTAATTGATTATGGGTTATGAAGAGTTCGCATGTGGCTCAAAGTGGTGCGTATAAAGATATACACGGCTCTTGCGTTGCTCTTTTCTTTTTTGAACTTGGCTGATACACTGCCGTGTGTTTACATGTTTAGAAATGATGCAGTAGAGCCATGGTTGCTTGACAGGAAAACTCATTCAAAATATCATAATATACAAGCGAAACGAGTACTAAAGAGGTTAACCACAATTTAAAATGTTTATTTATTACGCGCTCGGCGGTGAAGGAAAATACGGTGCGTGAACTTGTATATTATATGACAAATAAAAGTATTTATATTACATGTGAAATCTTCCAATATATTAGGGGCGGAGCAGCGGACTGTGCCAAGTGTTTGTATCGATTCCATTTACATACTTTCCTTTGTGTCAAAAAATATATAAGACCATATTCAGTAACGGTAATATATTATTAAAAAGGTGTCAAAATATTCAAAATAATTATTTTTAATATCAAAACCTTTTAAATTATATAATAGCAAGCACGAGCTGGTAAATTTCACTAAGAATCCTAGCGATGAATAATTTTAATTCTCTAATGCAATGATAGTCTTTTATCATAGAAATAGTACTAAATTATCTTTTATACCTTGTCCTTTACTGTGTACTTTTGAACAGTTATAGTTGATTTTTTCAAATAAAATAAGAGCTCAACACTTCGTCAAGTCAAGTTAAATTGAATTTTATATTTCACATACCTATATGATGGTGATGTTATATTAAGCCTTTAAATTATTTCTAATTAAAATTTTGTAGTGTATATTGGATGCTCTGCTGTTCAATCAAAATCGAAAAGAGAATTTAGGAGTGAAGGAGTCTCTATCATCTAGAAAACTCACACTTCTTGTAGCTGCACACAAACTGACCGCCAAGATCCAAAATTATATTATAACAGTTGTTTTTAGTATAATTGTTCTTAATAGTTTCTATTCATTTAGGAGCTTTTCTGTGGATTCGATTCAGCTAGCATGTGTATTATACGATTCGCTTCGTCGTTGGCAAAGGAGTGCAATGATTTGCCAGCATCTGTCTTTCAATGTGGGCGTCTTCAAGCCTAGATGAATCGGCGTTTACAACCTAAGTCAGTTACCATCTTCGGCTGCGCCACCACTAACCATCATGTGAGATAGTAGTCAAGCACTGAATTAGATTAGTCGAAAAGTATATTTTTTATGCATACGCAGTTCTTTGTAATACATTATGCGAATCATAATACCTAGGCCTATGTTTAGTAGAGGACTTGTGAGGAGCTGTTATGATTATGATGTGAAACTAAAACATTTGTGAAACAAACACAATTACTACTTCGTTATTTCTTCTGATTTCTTATTTTACTCTGTTATTTCTTCTCATAATTTTTTTCTCTTATAATACATTTTAGCGATAATTTAATATTAAGTACACAGTATACGAAAATAAAAGGTAAGAACGAACATAGAAATATTCAAGAGTGAAAGTCGAGATCTAAAATCAGAATGAATTTCCGGACGCTAAATTAGCATAAAATACTGTTTTGTCAGGTATACGTTACAAAACTCATATTTATTTTAAGTACCTTCTCTTTATGTGAAATATAAACCAAAAGAAAACATTTTGATAATATCAAATATTGGATTTTATTTGAATATATTTCACTTTATGTAAAAATAGGAAAGTTCGTCCTGTGTGGAGTGTCATCGTTGTGAGAAGATGGTGCATTTGAACAGTGAATGCTCAGGGCTTACTACCAAACAAAGAAAAGCGCTTCGAGCAAATGAAAACCTAGATTGGTTGTGTTCTGTATGCAAGATGAGTGCATCTAGACGAACTTCGATTGTCATACCTGATGATGAAGACGATGATGAAGCATTTGGATCGCCTATAACCTCTGCCTTTTTCCATTCGATGGTAAAAACTGATGCTAGAAACAACCGCAAAGGGCGGCATTGCTGGAGTGATGAAGTAGGAGTCGCATGAGCGAGAATGCACTCACCGTACGGGGACGGCGAGCACGGTCTGCCACCAACCGCACGGGGGCGGCGGTGCTAGCGGAGGCGGAAGGGAGGGAAGACACTCACCGTACGACGGTGAGCGGGCGGCAAACATAACCACACGGGGCGGTTGGCGGATGGGGTTTCCACCGTACGGAGTGAGACAGCCAGCACAACTGCACGGGGGGGCTGCGCCAGCCGAGGGAGGGCAATCAACCGTACAGGGACGGAGCGTGGTCATAACACAACCGCACTGGGCGGTGGCGCAGCTGAACGGGACGGAACGGGACTTACGTTCAAGCTCGAAACTGTACTGACTGAGGGAGAAAACCCGTACGGGGACGGGTGCCCGGTCAGCTGGCGGACTCCGCTAGCGCACGACCGCACGGGGGCGACGGCGCAAGCGGAATGAAAACCGCGTATATTATGTTGTGTTTTTTTAAAGAAAGTGCTAATTTAAATATCTGTCTTTGCATTATGATTAAAAATAAAGAGTTTTAAGAAAAAATAAGTTTAAAAAGGAAATCGACTTTATTAAATTTTTAAATATAAGCCTACAATAATATATTGCTTGAATTTTGGGGAAAAATACGACTATTAGATATAAAAAATCAAAACACGAATATTGCTCCTCTCTGAATAACAAAAAATAGTATTTCTTACGTATGACTAAATTACTTTTAGAAAAAAATTAGAAACATAAACCTTCTGGAAAAAATGGCCATAGTCAAAGTACACCTTAAATTCTACACTCAGGAATAACTTGTTTCGCGCACTGTAAACAAACGTTTTTTGCACGAATAACATCTATATGTCGATTTTCTTTCTGTTAAAGGACATGAGAGACTAATCTTTCGTGTCTTGACTTCTCAGCTTCATCTTCAAATGTCTCTGGCTTATCAGAGCCAAGTACTTTGCCAAACTCATCCTAAGTTCACGGGGTTCAGATCTCTTTGATTGCTGTAAATCTATCGCAGAACTATTTCTTTTACTACTTGAAGTCCCTAGTATATTCACAGTTTACAATATCTGTAAAAATAACAGTTTACCTCAATAAAAATGAAACAAAACACTTACGTAGTACCGACGTGCTGCCTGAGGCCGCGTCGGAATTTCAAATGTATTACCACCAAATGCGCGTGCGATGACACCATTTCTTGCTCCGACGTCAACGTGGGCACTATCTGCAGCAGCTACTTAAAGCAGGGATCGGTATTGCGCGAAAGGGTAAACTAGCAAGTCAAGTGCCCACTAGGCCTCTCAGGCAACACTTCGGTACTTAAAGGTTAATTCAATTCTAACATATAGTTATGAAGTATGCATATATTTATGCCTTATAGGGAGAATATTTTGTTTTTATTTATTTATTTATTTATTTGGTCTACCAACGACTGTTACATTACAAAACTTAAAGTAGTTACATTGTAATTAACTATTATGAGCTAAATGCACAATCAGTTACAGGTAAACACAACGTGCTATTTTAACATGTGACATAAGTACCATTAACATTGATATAAGGTTAATTTTAAACTAGTTATAACAGGTAAAAGATAGGTGTAATTAATCTGGATTTTTTAACAAATGTGCACGTAACTGGTTGTTTAAGAGAGAAAACATCCTTGAGATCATTAATAAACCATGTATTAAATGCGTTACACAGACGAGGAACTGGTGAATGTTTTCCTAAAACAGTCCTGCGGAATGGCGGATAAAATAGAGAAACGGGTTTCCTTGGAACCCTGAAGGGGATCCTGAAATTAAAAAGGTTTAGAAGCTGAGGGCAATCAATTTGATTATTAAAATTTTGTAAATGAATATTAGGTCGAAAAGGTCCTTCTTTTATTCAACGAGGAAATTTTAAAGCGTTTGAGGTTTTCATGATAGGATAACTTTTCTTTGAAATTTTGGAGATGTGAGATAGATGCCATAAAAAGCGTTTTGAACCCGTTCTATTCTTAATATGTGTGGCATAATGTGCCTCCATACAACAGGGCAGTATTCAAGAAGACTACGTACTAATGCTTTGTACAAAGTGATACGTGTCTGTAAGTTTTGAACACTTTACTGTTTCTAATAATAAAACCCAGCATATTAGATGAGCGCTAACAATGCTTTCAATATGGTAAAAAGTTAATTTGTTATCTAGAATTATTCCCAGGTCCTTAATTCTATCAACTTCTTTTAATGGTTTGCCATCAATATAATATTTGGATTCAGTTTTGGTATGTTTGCGTGTAAATTTAATAAAAAGCATTTATCTATATTTAATTCCATTCCATTTGTACAGCACCAATTGTATAACCTATTTAAATCATGTTGTAACAAGAGAACATCAGCTTGGGACTTAATAGTTTTAAGTCTATCTTCATATCTCCGAGTATAAATAGTTCGCACTTTGTGTCCAGACTACCGATTAAACAACTCTGGTTTATTCTAAACAGAATAACAGGTAGGTACGTAAGACAGTAGAAACAGTTCTCCTAAATGCGGAGGCACAAAAAAAGTATTATTGCAAAGACTTTGAGAATAAATTTCATAGTGGTGTTCAAAATATAATACCTCCATGTAAGAATACATATACATAAACACTACGCCTGTCACCCAGAGGTAGGCAGAGACTACGGACTTCCATTTGGCACGATCCTGGCACACCTCTCGACTCCTTTACATCCATATATCTACGCATACACGCTCGTCGGTTAAGGGTACTCCTAATCTGGTCCATTTTCAATATATCGCCAATTTGGTCGATAAACCTTCGTCTAGGGCGTCCTTTTCGACTCTGCCGCTCACTTCTGCAGCATAAATTTGCTAAAGTAAGAATAATATTTAGATAAAATAGAATACAGACAATCTAGAACGTAACAGTGAATTTTCGAAAGCAACACCAAAAGACATCCCTAAAATTATAAAAACAATAAACGTTAACAAGGCTCGGGTTTGACAGAGTACGGGCGATAGATCTAAAAAAAATTGCGAATATATTGTCCGGCTATTGCAAAATTGGTCAACGCTTGTATAAACACTAATAAATATCCAGGCGAATTGAAAACTGGTATCGTGAGACCTATATGCAAAAAGGGAAGTAAACAGGATTACGATAATTACCGTCCTATAACTATATTGCCTACAATAGATAAGATTATAGAAAAATACAAAGCCAGACAAATTTACAACTTTTATGGTCTGAATAATATTCTAAATGACACACAGTTTGGATTTCAACCCAAAAAAAACACAACTCAGCTACTTTCACTATTTACCGATAACATATATGAAAATCTTAATGAATGAAAACATGCATTGCTGTTATTTATTGACTATAGCAGGGCGTCCGATACTTTACGTCATGATGTACTGCTAGAACGATTAGACGACTGTAGAATTAGAGGGCCGATAATTGACTGGTGTCGAGATTATCTCAAAATCTTTCCTATTATATTATATGTCATTAGAGGATGCGTTAAGTAATAAAGTTTTGATAAGTAAGGAACAGCACAGGGTTCAGTATTAGGACCGCTTCATTACATCACTTACGTGAATAATATCAACAAATTGATTAAAAACTCAAAACTTTTTCAATTTGCCGACGACATCATGTCTGGTAGTAGACCACCACAATATGGATAAGGCGGTAAAACTGTTATAAGAAGACTTTACGAGGCTCTTGCAGTGGTGACATGACGCAGGTCTAGTACTTAATTCGAATAAAACTAAATGATGTACGTTAGCTCGAGTCAAAATAGATTAAAACATAACATTACTTTTATAGCTCATAATCACATGTCTTCATAATATCCAAAGTTCAGCTCATAATAACAACTGTGAATATCCTCAAATTGAAATAGTAGAAAATATAGGTATTTAGGTTTGATAACTGATGATCGTATGAAATGGACTGATCACAATCTGTATGCGATAAGCTACGAGCAATCTTAGCAAAATTAATCTCATCAAGAGTAAAGTACCTTATCAGATGTTACTGTTACTATATAACGCACTCGGTGAATCAATAGTTTCACGGGTTGAGCAGTTACGAACGCACTTATAAAATCCACCTTGAAAAATATACGAGCTACAATTGCGCATCCTTAAATGCATCACTCCTCTCAAAATAAAAGATAAATATAAAAAAACTTATGATTAAACTTTTCCATCATTGCAAATTGCATCCACTAACACACATAATAATATACATAAATAAAATTTTACTAATAAATATATATGTACATAAATACACATAATCATAACATTATTATCTCAATTTTTTTTATAATTTCATTTAACATACCAACTACATTTTGCTTTGTACACACATAGTTAAAAAAAAACATCTTGCAGTTTTTCACACCATTTATATAGGTCATTAAATAACAAAAGTGTCTAATTGATTATGGGTTATGGAGAGTTCGCATGTGGCTCAAAGTGGTGGGTATAAAGATATACACGGCTCTTGCGTTGCTCTTTTTGAACTGGCTGATACACTGCCGTGTGTTTAGATGTTTAGAGATGATGCAGTAGAGCCATGGTTGCTTAACAGGAAAACTCATTCAAAATATCATAATATACAAGCGAAACGAGTACTAAAGGGGTTAACCACAATTTAAAATGCTTATTTATCACGCGCTGGCGGTGAAGGAAAATACGATGCGTGAACTTGTATATTATATGACAAATAAAAGTATTTCTAGAACATGTGAAATCTTCCAATATATTAGGGCGGAGCGGACTGTGCCAAAACATTCTATGTTTGTATCGATTCCATTTACATAATTTCCTTTGTTGTCAAAAAATATATATAAGGCCATATAACGATAATATATTATTAAAGGTGTCAAAATATTCAAAATAATTATTTTAATATCAAAACCTTTTAAATTATATAATAGCAAGCACGACCTGTAAATTTCACTAAGAATCCTAGTGATGGATAATTTAAATTTCTAATGCAATGATAGTCTTTTATCATAGAAATAGTACTAAATTATCTTTTATACTGTGTCCTTTACTGTGTACTTTTGAACAATTATAGTTGATTTTTCAAATAAAATAAGAGCTCAACACTTCGTCAAGTCAAGTTAAATTGAATTTTATATTTCACATACCTATATGATGGTAATGTCATATTAAGCCTTTAAATTATTTCTAATTAAAATTTTGTAGCGTATATTTAATGCTCTGCTGTTCAATCGAAATCAAAAGAGAATTTAGGAGCGAAGGAGTCTCTATCATCTAGAAAACTCACACTTTTGAAGCTGCACACACTGACCGCCAAGATCCAAGATCATATTATAACAGTTATTTTTAGTATATAATTTAATAGTTTTTATTCATTTAGGAGCTTTTCTGTGGATTCGATTCAGCTAGCATGTATTATACGGTTCGCTTCGTCGTTCGTCATGCTTACAGCAAAGGAGTGCAATGATTTGCCAGCATCTGTCTTTCAATGTGGGCGTCTTCAAGCCTAGATGAATCGGCGTTTACAACCTAAGTCAGTTACCATCTTCGGCTGCGCCACCACTAACCATCAGGTGAGAAAGTAGTCAAGTACTGACGTAGACAACACATTAGTCGAATAATATATTTTTTATGCACACGCAGTTCTTTGTAATACATTATGCGAATCAGAGGACTTGTGAGGAACTATTATGATTATGATGTGAAACTAAAACATTTGTGAAACAAAAACAATTACTAATTCGTTATCCTGATTTTTACTCTGTTATTTTCCTCTCATTTTTTTTCTCTTATAATACATTTTAGCGATAATTTAATATTAAGTGCACAGTATACGAAAATAAAAGGTAACAACGAACATAGAAATATTCAAGAGTGAAAGTCGAGATCTGAAATCAGAATGAATATTCGGACGCTAAATTAGCATAAAATACTGTTTTGTCAGGTATACGTTACAAAACTCATATTATTTATTTTATGTACGTTCTCTTTATGTGAAATATAAACCAAAAGAAAACATTTTGATAATATCAAATATTGGATTTTATTTGCTTTGAATATATTTCACTTTATGTAAAAGAAATTACGTAAACGGCTAATTCGCGATGAATTTGTTTAAATAAAAAAAAAATTTACACGAATTTACTTCTCTTAACTGGCTGTGAAGTCCTTTTTTTGCAGAAGAAGGATATTCTTTAGCGAAAGTCTACACATATAGCTCGCAGAACCGACAACCGAGGAAGAAAAGTTCTCGAGAGGCAGCCTTGTACCAGTAAGCGAAATGTGGGCGGAACCTCTAGATGGAATGATGACCGGGTAAGATATGCACGAAGTCGATGGATGCAGGTGTTTCAGTACCGCGATTTGCGACATTGCCTAGGAGAGGCCTGTGTTTAGTAATGGACTTGTGAAGAGTTGTAATGATGATGATTATTATACTTCATTGGTCTTACGTGTGATGGACACAGGAGAATCTAGCCATTGCTTGACAGACGTTACCAAGAACATGGGCCTCCCCCTAAGATTGCTTCATAGAGGGGATTTTTGTCATAGTTGCCACGCTTGGCAAGCGGGTTGGAAATTGTGTTATTAGGAAGGCGCTGCTGCCCATCTCCTAATTTGTTTCTCTGTCGCCGCTTACGATACCCACAGGATGATATGGGTTAGTGGATAGTCTTACCAATAAACGGTATCTATTTTATAATCATGGTATTAACATATTACGTACCACGTATTTTATTAGATACCACGCTCTCACAGAATACCAGCGTAAAATATCAGCTTAATGCTGCTGTGTTTCGTATGGTGAGTGTAGAGAACCAGATACCCTTTTTACTGAAAACGAGGCATTCAATCTCAGTCCTCAAATCACATCCACAGCCACAGCATCCACTTACTATCACGTGGAGTGTGTGTTCGTTTGATAATCTTATACTATAAAAAATATGAGTTTAATAAATACACTACCTGCCTCTGTTCAAAAGTTTATTTTTTTCATTCGCCTTTTAATTGTCTGGAAGAGATCGCTCTTTAGCGTTCCTTCACCTTCATTTTTTCTTTCTTTAATCTGTTGAAATGTATATTTGTTACTCTACAGAGTCAGTAATTCATACGTGGGGAAATGTATACGCTATTAGAAAAAAGTCCTAGAACTATTACTAATTTTAAATATTTTAATAAAAAAAGACTGCCTAAAAAGGCTAATTATAATATAAATAAATACGTGGTTGATAATAACTCCTGGGAAAGAAGTGGTTGCTTCCAAGCTGTTTCAAAAATAAACTTTGTAAATAAAAATAAATTAAATTAAATGAAAATTACAACATTCCGCTCAACACAAAAACTGCTCCTGGCAAACTGAGCAACAAGACTAAGGCAACCCCTGCCATGCTATCCGTGAAATTCTGCAACATCAGGGGACTTCATTCGAACTTAAACGCCATCCACTACCATCTGGAGACGTCTAAGCCGGCCTTGCTCTTTCGGTTTTATGACGGCAGTAAAGTCCAGCCGGCAGGGTTCATAGAGGTTAAGGTACAATATAACGGCAATTGTAAAAAACTTGATTAGTATGTAATAGAAAGAGGGACAACTGTGTTGTTGGGAAGACAATGGTTAGCGGAATTAGGAATAGATATTCCGAAATTTCTGAACAGACAGATCTCCAAAAACTGAACAGACAGATCTCCAAATGCATGCGGCGGGACTTACGCAACTTCAATACAGCTCGTATTAAAGAACGAGCGAAACCAGGGCCCAAGGTCTTTGCAGAGATATATCTGCCAGAAAGAGCCAACTGTTGAAGCTGAAGACCGAGTGGCAGCGTGGTTACCGACACCTGAGATTTTGAGTGAAATTGATCAACAAAAGTGAAATTGTGAAGTGAGTAACGATGCAAGAGGAAGTCTTATCCGACACTATTCCGATGATATCCCGACGTTCTTCTGAGCGAGATTAGAATGGCTCTCCAGCACCTTAAATACGGCAAGCCCCGGGCGAGGACGGAGCACATTGTGGCACATCTTTCGTCAGGTATACCTCAAAATTTGAAAACGAGACTGTACAACCAGTATATTGCCAGTGATCACCTATGGAACTGAGACGTTGTCCTTCACTGCTGGCCGTATGAGGAAGCTCAAGGTTGCTAAGCGAGCTATGGAGAGGGCTATGCTTGAGGTTTTTCTGCGTGATAAACTTAGAAATGAGGATATCCGCAGTAGAACTAGAGTGACTTTGATAATTTGACGGAGCGTTGACTTCATTAGACGACGCCTCTCCAACTTAACGTTTAGGTTCAGTGTGCCTCTAACTATTCGGTGATCGCTACCAGTTTTCACCCTCGCTATCACAGATATCACTGAACAGTTGGCGTCTAGTCATCAAAATGAAGTCAATCTCATTTTTGTCGAACCGTCGACGCTCGACCAGGTCCACTTCCTGTGGGGCCGCTTGGAAGAAAGAGTTCATCATAAGAGTCCATCTTACTCCATAAAGTCGGCCAGTTGCTGGTCCCTTGGGTTCCGTTGCCTAATCCGAATTTCCTACTTTCAGCTCACCGTCTCTCTTGTGCCTAGCTTTGCGTTGAAGTCGCCCATTAACACCGTATAGTGGATTTGGAGGAATGGCTCTAGAGATATCCTCATATTTTCTGTGCCGAGATTGGTGCGTAAACCTGTATGACCTTCAGCGAATACCGTTTGGTGATTCTGAGTATAAGGTACGCAACCCTCGTCGACACTCCCAATCTTAAAACGTTGTTAACTAGAGACTTGTGGACGATAAACCGACACCTCCTTGGGACAGATGGTCGCCCTCTCGGTGATGGAACAAGTTGCCGGATTCGAGGATTACCGAGTCCTCTTCGGACCTCGGATAATCCTAAAATATGCCAGCGCAACTTGTCTATCTCTTCTTCCAGCTCCAGGATCTTCTCGTCAGTCCTCAGGGGTGCGCATAAGTTGCCAGGTCGAGTCGTCGTGGCAACCGAATCTCCACCGGAGATTTAGCACCTGCCCGCCGTTACAATGGTCGCCACCGTAGCCAGGAATACGGGGGACAGGGGCTGTCTTCGTTACTTTATTCATTCATGAATAGAATAGAATAGAATAGAATAGAATAGAATAGAATAGAATATAATGTTATTTGCTGTTATCAGAAAGATGCTGCTGCCCATCTTCTGCCTCAGCCCTCTGTCGCCTCTTACGACACCCACGGGAAGATATGGGTAGTGGGCATTTTTACCCGCCACTACACTTGCTTAATCCGTTGGGCTATGATGACCGACATAGCCCAACGGATTAGTAAGCTTATGGCAATGGGCCGGCCATATAGCTCGAAGAACCGACAGTCGATGGGGAAAAAGGTTCTCAAGCGGCCTCGTACCGGCGGACGAAGTGGGGCGTCCCCACTAGATGGAGTGATGACCTGGTAAGACATGCAGGAAGTCGATGGCTTAGGACCGTGCTTTGTGGCATTCCTGGGGAGGCCTATGTTAAGCAGTGGACTTGTGAAGGATGTAATGATGATGATGATGATTCCAAAATTTCACAAAACCGAATAAATTGTATACAATATTTTGATAAATTTAAAATTTGAATATGTTACTCGATAGATTTAAACAATTATTTGATGGCGGTCTGGGCGATTTACCGGGGCAATACTTGCGTACGGACAGGCCCCTGTTGGTGTTCTGCCGCGCGCGACCGGTGCCGTAAGCGATACGCGAGCGGTTCGATGCCGAGCTGGACGCCATGCTCAGGGCTAGTGTCATCGAGCCGGTTGACTCCTCCGACTGGACCTCTCCACTGGTCTTAGTTAACAAATCTGATGGATCGCTTTGCATGTGGGCGGATTACAAGGTAATATTGAATCAAAGAAATATACGGTAATAAATACATACAGGGTTCTTTATATGTACCATCGTCTTATTTATGGATTGGCTTCGAACCCTGGTATTTTTCAAAGAATTATGATAAACTTTCTTAAAAATATACCTAATACGGTAGCCTTCTAAGATGATATTTTGATTTTTAGTGTATCTGAAAAAGAACATCTTGAGACATTGCAAAATGTACTTCAAGATTGAATAAATAGGGATTAAAGATTAGGAAAGAAAAGTGTGTGTTTATTGCGAACGAGATAAAATATCTTGGTTATATTGTTAATAAAGATGGTTTGAAGGTAGATTTAGAAAAGATAAAACTGATTTTACATATGCGAAAACCAACTGACGTAACCAAATTACGGTCATATTTAGGAATGGTTAATTTTTATTGTAGATTTGTGAAAAATTTGAGCTTTTATTTAAATCCGTTATACGCTCTTTTAAAAAAAGGTAGCCATTGGTTTTGGGGAAAAGATCAGAAGCAAGCTATGCAAAATGTAAAAAACATGTTGAGTAACGCTAAAGTGTTAGATCACTACGACCCGCAAGTTCCAATCGTGGTGACCTGCGATGCCAGTGTCCACGGAGTGGGCGCGGTGCTGGCGCAGAGGTGGGGCGAGCGTGAGCGCCCTGTCGCGTGTGCGTGCTTCACGGGCACTCATATCCGCCGAAATAAACTATAGTCAAATAGAAAAAGAGGCTTTAGCAATTGTATTCGCAAATAAAAAGTTTCACCAATATCTGTATGGCCGCCAGTTTATACTGCGGACAGATCATAAGACCTTGGTAAGCATTTTTGACGGGAACGTATACATGGTGGTCATAGACGCTTGCCCTAAATGGTTGGAAGTAATTAAAATTGAATTAAATTCTACTAATTCCAAATCGGTGATTAAAGCATTAAGAGAATTATGGTCTCGGTTTGGTTTACCAAAACAATTAGTTTCAGGTAACGGCCCACCCTTCACGAGTTCAGAATTTAAACAATATTTAGCGACTAATGGAATAGAACACACGTATTCAGCGCCGTATCATCCCTCATCCAACGGAGCAGCTGTAAATGCGGTTAAAACCTGCAAAAACGTAATTAAAAAGCCTATATCACAGAACTTAGACGTGGACGTTGCGCTCCTAAGATTTCTTTTCGTATATAGAAATACTGAACACTGCACCACGGGAGAGAGTCCAGCAAAATTATTACAAGGCCGCGCGTCACGTATGCGACTTGACTGCATAAACCCGAGCGAAAAGATCGCGTTCACATCTCACAGAAACGTCAGCAGTTAGTAGCAGGCGGTCTGCATGGGAATTTTAAGGAAGGGGACACAATTTGGTAACGTAACTATAGCGCGGGAAGGAAATGTTTAGAGGGTAAAATTCAGTGTAAGTTAGGTAATACGGATTATGAAATTTTAGGTATCGACGGAATCGTACACCATAGACACGCAAACCAATTAAGACATGCATTTAATGTTGCTTTGAATGACACGCCCACACATAGTGAGAAATGCAGGCGCAGTTCATTTAACCCATTTCTAGATGCAATATATAGGCAGAGCGATAAACTAGGCGAGGTCTCGGAGCAGTCAACAGGCTCGATGGAGGAGGGTACAGGGAGGGAGGAGGGAGTTCAGCTGGGTACGTCAACGCCAAATATTAATAATACCATACAACCACAAAGTTGTACGCCCGGACTGACACGCCGCTACCCCATAAGAAACAGGAAACCACCAATAAGGTTTCCAGAGTTTGATTGATTACTTTAAGTTAATTATTAAGTGTACCCTGTTATTATTGTTTTTATTTTAAGTTATACATTGTACTTCATTGTTATTTAATGTATATTGTAATTTTATATTATAAGAAAATAGGGCTTAAGAGAGACTTGTCATTTTGTTAAACTAAGGGGGAAGGTGTAATATATGATATAGTATGTAGGGTAGGTGGCATTTACTTATAAGAGAGATATGTCAAGAGTGTGTAGATGGATAGACAAGGCTTGTGAATAGACGTGGAATAATCGAGAGTGTTTTATTTTACAAATGCCAATTGCAGTGAATAGTTTTAGTATAACCAACTGTCACTGAAGTAAAATAGAACGAAAATGAAGGTCGACGTCATAGCACGACGCGATACTTTAGGTGCAATATGAAATACTTGAAAGGAGAGGGAAAAGGATAGGTTAGAAAAAATAAACAATTATAAAGGAGAGGATAAAGTGCTAAAATCAATATGTATATTTGAATGAACTCGCATACCTATATTATCTTTCGGTATTATGGGTTAATTATTCGAATTAATTAATAAAACCTTTACCAACTACATTTTTTCTACAATCAACTATGTAGTTTCGTGTCTCGTAATCTTGATACGAGTATATAAGCGCATTTAAAGCCACGTCCTTTGTTGACATCAATGATTATCTGGTCAATGCCCACCCGCTCGACATGTATAGAATAGTCCATAATAAAAGGACTCACGGCCTTATATATTTTATGACTACAATAATGAAGAAGTAGGTTATTATTATTACTTTAGATTTCCCAAAGCAAGGAGATTATCGATTCTACTGTATTTTTTTTTTTTTTCGTTTGTTAGCTTTTTGATGTTCGTGCTGCAGCCATAAAGATTTTCCTTTTCCTTATACATACAGTATCATTAAATTAGCAAAATCAACATCCTACGTAGGTAATTGATTTCGTGTTTCATTAAAGTGTATACAAGTCTGTGAAGCTATTGAGTCAGTGAAGCTATTGAAAAAAGCAACAATAATAAATGCTGAAAAACTTTTGAAATAAACCCTGCGCTGTTTTTGTTGACTTTACATTCGTAAAGCGAATCCCTCGGTGTTTCATTTTACCTTTTAATATTTTTTAAGCTCGCCATATTTTGAGGTACTTGAATTCAACAATATAGTGCGCAGTGCGGTGATTCCTTTTAATTGGGACAGTATGCTTTGTAATCTTAATGGCTTGAAATAAAGTTTTATTTCTCACTATACCCACAGACTGTCGCTTTTCACTTTAAATAAATAAGCTAGTTGGCAGTTACAGCTAGTAACACAACTATCCCTTAATTTATCGCTTGTGCGGCTTTCTACCCTCTTCTTTTTCATTTTGATTTTTCAAACTTTTTCAGGGCGTTATTCGTCGCAATGTTACTACAAGATACAACCGGCCCTAAGACCACAGCAGATCACTGTGCCTCGGTATAAAATTTGCAGGTTGCGGTTAAGTACGTCTGGCGTAAACGAGATGAATATATGGCGTTATATTTATATTGTTTACTCCAAATGTAAAATAAGACCGATGACGGGGAGTAGCGTCAAAGCTGCGATACTTCTGCTCATCTGCTTCATCAATCCGCCCACCTAGCGTAACGATTAAGACAAACCCATTTACATTAGATAGTTATAATATTTAATAAATTTATAAGTAAAGTTTTCATGAACTCCGAAAAAACACCACGAGATAGGTAGCAACGTTTTCCTAATGATAACTAAGTAAAAAAACAACGGTTTCCTACCCGCCTGACAAGCGTGGCAACTATGGAAAATATTCTCCATGAAGTAACCTATGGGGAAGTTTAATAAGAAGTGAAAGAAAAAAATTATATTTTGCGATTCGTCGAATATGAAGGTTTATGAGTATAGGAGGCCAATTACAATAATTTGAGCTTCTTGCTCGTTTTCTTTCCCTTCGATTAAGAAAGGATAATCGAGAGAAATTTTTATCGTGGAATAGTATGGTGAAGCAAGAATAGGTTATCCATGGATTCTAATCTTATAAAAAAATAATTCTAAATTAAATACTTCTAAAAAACAATACCTGGCACATTTTCGAACGTGTAATATACTGCGGCTATATTATGGTTGTAGCACGAACGGGTCAGCTCGATCGGCGAAGTCCCACGCTCCCACAGAATACCAGCGAGAAATAGCAGCTTAATGCTGCTGTGTTTTTTATATTAAGTTTATAGAATTGGAGTACTTTAAACCGGAAAGCAGGCATTCCATCTTAGTCTTAAGGGATGACAACGCGTCTGTATTTATCAAGGATAGATGTAAATATCTATAGGACACAGCATTCACTACCATCAGGTGGACTGTGTGTCGTTTCACCCATATTCTATAAAAACTCATTTAAGTATTCTATAAATGAAATTTATTTAACATACATACATTATAGTTATTTTTGAGCCTGAAGCCTGCGTTAGTTAAAATTGTGCACAGGCCTCAGACTTCCCATCAATGTATATTAGTATTATAAGAATATTACTTACAAAATAATATAAAAAGTAATAATGTGTGTGTGTGTGTGTGTGTGTGTGTGTGTGTGTGTGTGTGTGTGTGTGTGTGTGCGCGTGCGTATGTGTGCGTGTGCGTGTGTGTATATGCGCGTGTGCGTGTGCGTGTGCGTGCTTGTGCGTGTATGCGTATGCGTGCGTGCGTGCGTGCGCGCGCGTGTGTGTGTGTGTGTGTGTGCGCGCGTGTGTGTGTGTGTGTGTTATTAAGTGACCTGTACAAATCTTCAGTCACATTGTAATTCAAGCCGTTAAGAGTTTGTTTCAGGATTTTCTTAAATTCGTGGTTATTAAGATTCATAGCAGTTTTAACATTTCTGTTAATAACAGTTTTAACTTTGAAATGAAATGAAATGAAATGAAATGAAATGAAATGAAATGAATGAAGATTTATTTGCTTTGAAAAAAGGTACATTTAGGTGGTTCTTATAAATTGTGTTCAGCTTTTTCAGCCATCTATAATAGCATGCAAATACATTTTTATAATTCAGTTTACTATATTATAATACATAATTCAATTAAAATATTTATCAGCATGTCAAAGCTTTATAAATTAGCAATACTAATACAAATACATACAAATTGAAATATAATTAGATTAAAATTCAACAAAAATATATAATTAATATTGTGTCACATCATGTCAATTTAAGTAGTCATTCACATTATAAAAACAATGTTCATTTAGCCACCTGTAAAAGCGCATTTAAATCTATTAAGGGTAAGTTTTATATTTTGGGGTATTTTATTAAATATGAGAATACACATCCAGCAGTTTTTTAATTCGAGCACTCTGGGTATAATTTCAGCAGAGTCTATTGCCATTTCTAGTATTTTATGTAAATCTCTTTAGCTTGTCTGAAATAATACATGTTTTGTTTTACAAACTTTGCAATTTCAAAATGTACAGGCATGGGAGGGTAGTATTTTAGAGATATAAATAGCGCCTGCAAGGCTCATCGGGTGCAGTGCCACATATTGCTCTAATACATTTTTTTGGGCAATGAATGCCTTTTTGCATCTGTGCTATTACCCCATATTATGAGTCCGTATCGCAGAACGGATTCCATATAGCAAAATACGCAGTAAGTGCTGTATTTTTGTGGCTACTTTGCTTAGTTTGTAAAGTGCGTACGAAATTCTACTTTGCTTAGTTTGTTAAATAATTTATTATAGAGCCTTGGTGCACAAAAGTTACTAGTAGCTTCTTCTTGCAAACTCGGTCCTGACCCTAGTACGGGTAATCTTGTTACTGTTTGTTACTATTAGGAAGACCAGGCACAAAAAGGCGATGATATCTACGGAGACACTGATATACAAATAATTTCGCACTAATAACATACTTTACCGTTTGTACAGGTCATATGTGGGTACTTAAAAGGTAACTGCATCATAACTTTAGGACGGTGCGTTGCGCACGCTCTAGTAGTATGAGGTGTGTCTGCTGCGCACCCCAGATGCAAATACAATATAAAATAATGCTCTCACATAGACCTATAGGTTAGCAAAAGAACATCATAACGAGCCAAATCACGTAAATTTTAAATATGTAAAGTAGCTTCCTTGTTTTACTGCTAGAGCAGTTACTTGTGGGACCCAGCTAAGATCTTCATCAACAATAACTCCCAAACACTTTATGCTTGTCACACGTGACAAATAATCCATTAGACGTGGCAGTACCCGCAGTAGCCTGTTACATGGGTGAGTATGGATTTGAATCTGGAAGTTATTACCAGGTCGATAACTGGTTGATATACCAAACAAACATACTTTGTTTTTGCAGTATTCAGAGTAAGTGAGTCTTCAAGCCAAGACGTTACAGTTTTATCCCTTTTCAGTAAGACTCCTAACATTAATCCACGATGCCGTGAAACAAAAGTACTGCGTAATCTGCAAACATCACGATGTCGACACCCTTTAACTGCAACTTACAGGCATTTATATAGGCAAGAAAAAGAGTCGGCCTTAGCGTACTGCCTTGAGGCACACCGAAATGGCAAACAGCGCTGTTGCTTACATGTTTCTCGATCCTGACTACTTGTGCCTGTTACTTAAGTAGAACCTGAACCATTGCAGTGGCACACCTCTAATACAGAATACAGATTTTCTAGCCTTGTCAACAGTATAGAGATCAACACCGTATCAAACGCCTTTTGAAGATCTAGAAAGATACCCATACACCTTTCATTTTGTCAAGTAAGAGCTCACTAAGAACGTGAGATGGAGGACAGCATCCTACCAGTGGATTTGTTTTTCTTGAATCCGTATTGGTTTGGGCTTAACAGGTCAAATTTTCGAGGTAGCTGACCAGTCTACTGTTTACAATTTTCTACGACTTTAGAGAGAGTTGTCAACAATGAAATAGGTCTGTAACGAGGGTAGAGTTTTATAGATAGTGTATCTAAAGCATTTTGAAGACGTCTGGGAAGACACCGGTTTTAAGCTAGGTTTTTTAGATAAGTTACAGGTTCAACAATAAGGACATGCACATTTTATAATGTGTGATTTCATAATGTCCAGACCAGAGGCACTTCTTGATTTCAAGCCAGAAATAAATTTATGAACTTCGGCGCAATCAGTCAAAAATAAAGAAAACGAATTTGGCAACGAGTTCGACCTGGTTGCATTGATAGACAATTGTTGGCAAATAAATAAATTATAAAGCGTGATTCATCATCATCATTACAGCCCATCACAAGTCCACTGCTGAACATAGGCCTCCCCAAGGAATGCCACAAAGCACGGTCCTGAGCCACCTGCATCCATCGACTTCCTGCATGTCTTACCAGGTCATCCCATCTAGTGGGGACGCCATACACTTCGTCCGCCGGCACAGGCCGCCACTCGAGAACCTTTTTTCCCCATCGGTTATCGGTTCTTCGAGCTATATGGCCGGCCCATTGCCACTTCAGCTTAATAATCCATTGTGCTATGTCGGTCATTCTGGTTCTACTGCGGATATCCTCATTTTAAGTTTATCGCCCAGAGAAACCCGAGAATAGCCCTTCCATAGCTCGCTGTTACCAAGGTCGCTCAGCGAGCTATGGACCTTGGTCGCTCAGCTCAACTTGGTCCTTCACCGCTGGCCGTATTAGAAGCTCTCATACGGCCAGCAGTGAAGGACCACGTTTCAGTTCCATAGGTCATCACTGGCAACACGCATTGTTTGTGTTAAGACCTATCCGTTGGGAGACACTATTGAGGTCATTGAGCATAGTGCTAGGTCCTCCAGCGATTCTGCCACAAGGACTATATCGTCGGCAAATCGAAGTTGAGTGATGTACTCGCCGTTGATGTTAATACCGTATCCTTTCCATGCATCCGTCTTTCAATGCATCGGTGAAGAGTTTCGGGATATAACGTCACGCTGTCTTACACCTCTGCAGTTGGATAGATTTCGTACTCTGGTTCTGTACTCGGACAGCATCAGCTCTACTGTACAAACACTTCAGTACTTCGATATACCGACAGTCAACTTGGCACGCTGAAGGGACTGCAGCACCCCCAATTTCAACGGAATCATAGGCTTTCATAGTCCACATACGCCAGACATAGTGGTAAATTGTACCTTCGGACTTCTGTTCAATTTGCCGAAGGTATGTATGTGGTCTATGGTGCTAAAGCCTTTTCGGAAACCGGCTTGTGGGAGGCTGAAGTCGTCCAGTCTGCGTGCGAGACGATCTGTAATGACTCTCGAAAACAGCACGCAGACGCGGCTTAGAAGGAAATAGGTTTATAGTTCTTCAAGAGCGTTGTCACGTTTCTAAAAGAACAAGACCACCGCACTTCTGCTCCACGCCTGCGGTGTAGTGCCACCATGGAGGACGGAATTAAAGAGCTTCTGAAGGACTACAAGTACCGGTTTCCAGCCGCTTTAAGAAGTCTGCTGTAATTCCATCTTCGCTCCAGGCGAAAACGTTATTAAAAGATAAATACTTTATTTTCATGTAATTACTAAAATAGAGAAATAACTAAAATAATACGTGTAGTGGCGGGTAAGAATACCCACTACCCCATATCTTCCCGTGGGTGTCGTAAGAGGCGACAAAGGGAAACTGATACAGAAGATGGGCAGCAGCATCTTTCTGATAAAAGCCAAAAACAATAAAACTGCGGTTGCCAACCCGCTCGCCAAGCGTGGCAACTATGGCAATACCCCTACATGAGCGACGACACAAATAAACGGCCCAGTTCCGGCGGCCCCGCTATTCCTGGCTGCTGGCGATGATGGTAACGGCGGGGCAGGGGTGCAGAATCTTCGGAGGTTCGTTGCCACCTACGTCGACTCGACCTGGCAACATATAACGCACGCACCCTGAGGACTGACGAGAAGATCCTGGAGCTGGAAGAAGAGATAGAGGTTACGCTGGAATATAGGACTATCCGAGGTCCGAAGAGAGGGGAGACACGGTAATCCTCGAATCCGGCAACTTATTCTATCACCGGGAGGGCAACCATCTGTCCCAAGGAGTCCACAAGTATCTCGTTAACATGTTGTAAACATCGGGAGTGTGTCGACGAGGGTTGCGTACTTAAACTCAGAATCACCAAACGGTATTCGCTGAAGGTCATACAGGTTTACGCACCAACCTCAGCACACCCCGATGAGAAGGTGGAGGAAATGTATGAGAATATCTCAGAGCCATGCATTCTCCAAAACCTACTATACGGTGTTAATGGGAGACTTCAACGCAAAACTATGCAAGAGAGAGCGGTGAGCTGAAAGTAGGAAATCGGAACAGGCAACGAAACCCATAAGCTAGCAGCTGGCCGACTTTATGGAGAAAGAGGGACCTTTATGATGAACTCTTTCCAAAGCGGCCCCACTGAAAGTGGACCTGGTCGAGCCCCGACGGTCGACAAAAATGAGATTGACTTCATTATGAGGACCAGACGACAACTGTTCAGTGATGTCTCAGTGATCGCGAGGGTGAAAACTGACAGCGATCACCGAATGGTGAGAGGCACAGTGAACCCAAACGTTAAGTTGGAGAGTCACGTCTAATGAAGTCAACGCCCGTCCCCTCGTGCTCTAATCCAAAGCCCGAAAACTTTCAGCTCGAGTTACAAAATTTTCAGTGCCTAGAAGTTTGGCAATGAAGTGGACGATATGAATGACAAGCTTGTGGAAACTGTCCATGCGATCGGCTAAGTTCTGTAAGACCCGTCGCAGAAGAACACAAAACTCTCCAATCACACCTTAATTTTGTGGTTGTTAGACGGGAGATGAAGCTGCAGTCTTCAGCAGATTTGACAGCATACAGGTAACTGAACAGACAGATCTCCAAATGCATGTGGGGGACTTCGCAGCAACAACACAGCTCGTATTGAAGAAGCGATCGAGCGGAACCAGGGCTCCAAAGTCTTTGCCAGAGATCTGTCTGCCAGAAAGAGCCAACTGTCGAAGTTGGAGACCGATTGTGGCAGCATCGTTTCCGGACACCTGAGATTTTGAGTGAGATTGAGGGTTCTATGGGCAGCTATACACGTCATCGTTGGAGCCACACGCGTGAGTAATGATCCAAGAGCAAGTCTTATCCGACACTATTCCAATGATATCCCGGACGTCAGTCTGCGAGATTAGAATGGCCTTCAGCACCTTAAAACGGCAAGGCCCCAGGCGAGGATAGAATTACAGCGGAGCTTCTGAAGCGGGTGGAAACCGGTACTTGAAGTCCTTCAGAAGCTCTTTAATTCCGTCCTCCATGATGCATTACAGTATGCGTGGAGCAGAAGTGCGGTGGTCTTGTTCTTCAAGAAAGCGACAACGCTCGCTTGAAGAACTACAGACCGATTTTCTCTTGAGCTGCGTCTACGTGCTGTTTTCGAGAGTCATTACGAATCGTCTCGCATGCAGACTCGACGACTTCCAGCCTACCGAAAAGTTGGTTTCCGAAAAGGTTTTAGCACCATAGACCACATACATACCCTTCGGCAAATTGTACGGAAGACCGACGAGTACAATCTGTCACTTTGCCTTGCGTATGTGGACTATGAGAAAGCCTTGATTCCGTCGAAATTTGGCGGTGCTGCAGTCCCTTCAGCGGTGCCAAGTGGACTATCGGTATATCGAGGTGCTGGTGCGTACAGTAAGGCTTCGATGACTATCCGAGTACAGAACCAGAGTACGAAACCTATCCAAATGCAGAGAGTTGAAGACAGGGTGACGTTATATCCCCGAAACTCTTCACCGCCGCATTGAAGACGTTTTCAAGCTACTGGACTGGAAAGGATACGGTATTAACATCAATGGCGAGTACATCACTCACCTTTGATTTGCCGACGATATAGTCCTTATGGCAGAATCGCTGGAGGACCTAAGCACTATGATCAACGATCAATAGTGTCTCCCAACGGATAGGTCTCAAGATGAAACTGGACAAAACAAAGTCATTTAAATCCATGTCACACCTATGCCGGTAGTTGTTGGAGCACTAAGCTCGAAGTTGTTGACGAATATGTTTACCTGGGACAAATAGTCCGACTAGGTAAGTCTAACTCGACCGAGAGGTCAATCGACGGATTCAACTTGGCTGGGCAGCGTTCGGGAGTTTACGACCCATCTTCTCGTCAGGTATACCTCAAAACCTCAAAACTAAATTGTACAACCAGTGCGGTTACCAGTGATGACATATGTCAAACTCAAACTCAAACGGCAGTCAATTAATTATGACGATGTAAATAATGCTCTATCGAAATTAGTACATTGGTTTAACGCCAACAATTTGCTCTTAAACGGCAATGAGACAAAATGTATTAAATTTACAATACCTAATGTAAACATTCGAATACCAATGTGCTTTTAAATGGGAGGAGTTGAGTCTTGGATACCACTGTTTTCCTTGGTATTACTATTGACGCTAAACTTCAATGGGGCCCCCATGTCTAAATTAGCAAGTAGACTTAGTTCTGCAGCATATGCTGTAAGAAAGATTAGTCTCACAGATGTTGAGACAGCTAGATTTGTGTATTTTAGTTACTTTCATAGCGTAATGTCTTATGGAATTTTATGCAGGGTAATGCGACTGATATTGGAGCCATATTTATTTTGCAAAAGAGAGCCGTACGAGCGATTTATAACCTAAATTGTAAAGAGTCCCTTAGAGAAAATTTAAAGAAATAAACATATTAACTTTGGCATCGCAATATATTTATGAAAATTATGTACATAAAAACATAAATAGCTTTAATAAGAATAAGGATGTTCATACTATAAACACTAGGAACAAACATAAGCTTGTAATGCCAGTTACTAGACTCCACAGAATTTGTTCGTCGAATTTGATGTAACAATTACTTGTAGGCCATACAAATATTTGTTCCGTGGGATCGAGGATTCGAACCCGCGGACCTCAGCGCTGTAACTCATTGCCACTGCAACACGGAGCCGTCAATTGTTATGAGTGAAGTTTCACTACAGTAGTTAGGGTAAAGTCGCGGAAAATAGCTAGTTAGCTATTTTTCGCGACTTTGCTCACGTGGAATTTATTACGATTTCTTTTAAAAGTATTTTATTAATTGTCTTGTTATAAGTACCGTATATTCATATGCATTTAGTAAAAAGCTGTTATTTTGACATCAATTTTATTTAATTGTATAGATTAAGTCAACTATAAATAGTGAGTATACGTTACAATATCGATAGATGCAATGTAATGTCTATAGTGGCATTCCTTGGGGTAGGTCTATGTTCAGCAGTGGACTTGTACAGGGCTGTAATGGTTAAAGTGATGATGAAGTGTTAATAAGAAAATGCTGAATACCTGTACTTAAACTGATTTTCGTACTTCAAACAGAATACAGCAGTGGGTGCACAGCTGAATGGCAACTAAAATGGGTAAGAAAGTACTAAACCAGACGAGTTTTGGACAGAATAGAATCATCATCATCATAATCATCTACAGCCCTTTAAGTCCACTGCTCGAACATAGCCTCCCCAAGGAATGTCACAAAGCACGGTCCTGAGCCACCTGCATCCATCGACTTCTACATGTCTTACCAGGTCGTCACTCCATCTAGTGAGGACGCCCTACACTTCGTCCGCCAGTACGAGACCGCCACTCGAGAACCTTTTTCTCCATCGGTTGTTGGTTCTTCGAGCAATATGCCAGCCCATTGCCACTTCAGCTTACTAATCCG
This sequence comes from Parnassius orleans, assembly GCA_029286625.1. Taxonomy (NCBI): domain Eukaryota; kingdom Metazoa; phylum Arthropoda; class Insecta; order Lepidoptera; family Papilionidae; genus Parnassius; species Parnassius orleans. Next base: position 95,526 of record JAGSMP010000993.1, on the reverse strand, counting down.
TTGGTCTATGTCGGTCACTCTGGTTCTACTGCGGATATCCTCATTTCTAAGTTTATCACGCAGAAACCCCGAGCATAGCCTTCTCCATAGCTCGCTGAGCGACTTTGAGCTTTCTCATACGGCCAGCAGTGAACGACCACGTCTCAGTTCCACAGGTTATCACTGGCAACACGCACTGGTTGTACAGTCTCGTTTTCAAGTTTTGAGTTATACCTGACGAGAAGATGTGTCGTAATCTCCCGATCGCTGTGTTGCGATGAGTTGAATCCGTCGATTGACCTCTCGGTCGAAGTTGGACTTACGTAGTCAGACTATTTGTCCCAATAAATACTCGTCGAAACTTCGAGCTTAGTGCTCCCAACAACTACCGGCATAGACTTTTGTTTTGTCCATATTCATTTCAAGACCTTTCTGTTGAGAGAAACTATTGAGATCTTTGAGCATAGTGCTTAGGTCCTTCAGTGATTCTGCCAAAAATACTATATCGTCGGCAAATCGAAGGTGAATGATCTATATTGAATAAAAATGATTCTATAATATTCTATTCTACCACCTAGTTAGTACTGTTACACGCGGTAGCAAATCTTGTTACGCAATATATGATTTTTATGTTAATTAATATTTCTGAGCTACAAACCGTACGTAGTCACTATGTTTTCTAAGTGAAACATAGAAAACATTTTATGACCACGTCATGGTATAAAGTAACTCTTGTCTGTTGTAACTATTGTACAAAACACAGCAGTATACTGTAGTTTATGTTGCGGAAAGATATCAAAGACAGATCAAAGATGTTCATTATCTAAAACTTAGCCGAGCAAATGAGTATTTCATTGCGCTAGAAGAGATCTCTGGTCGGGGAGTTGTGTTTAAGATATTTAAAGCTTTTTTAGGATGTCGCTAAAACTTTTTTATTAAAAACATAGTGATAGTTATTAAATATAATAATAGAGTACTTTTTCCTTATTGAATTTTTAAGTTTGTATATTAATAAATAGTATAACGTATATATTATACTACGCTTTCAAGATTAAGATATAAAATGCAGCTGTATAATATGCAAAATATAATATACTAGCTTTCGACCTTCAAATACACTCCACTGGCTACTAAAAAAGCAAAATTTGAAATTAAACAAAATTCACAGCTCATTCAATCGATCTGTCAGTAATTATTTGTTGGCGATATTTGAAAATTCTTTGGCGATAATCTTTACTCCTTGCGACTCTTTGACCACAGATTACTAAGTTATTGACATTGGCCTTAGCATAATAACATACTTAGTACTTTCCTTACTCAGATACATTGGCAGTATAAATCAAAGAGTATATATGATATATATACAACATGTAATTAAAACTCTGTGGTTCCGGTTATCAGAATCAGTATTCAAACGTATAGAAATAACTTTATTTCAGAAAACTCGACCACAAAAAAATAAGTTAAATTTAAATAAATAAATAACTATTTGCAAATTGTGTGTTTTATTACCTCTGTATTGGCTAATGCACTCCATTTTAGCTCGTGAATACTTGCAACTAACTTCAAACAAAAGAAGTCACAGATACGCTGTCTCCCGAAATACTAGGAAAAGAAAGAGTATTCTGTGAGAGTATGTTCTTCCTCGGTAAAGGTGACTCTTTTGTGCTGCGGCAATAACACATTCGCAGCATGACTCTAACAGGTGAAGTTCTCTGTGAAGTGCCTGGTAATAATAACTTATAATAATACTTGGTGGTACAACTCCTTTTCTGCCTATGTGTCCATCGGGGTAGGTTACCATCTTCTTACCCATTTCGGCTGCCAAACAGCAGCGCGTGCACCTGTGTTCCAGTCTGAAGACTATAGAGATAGGAGATGATGGATAACATGAATAGACTGTTGTCGACATATCTCTCATTCGAACCAATCGACGTTCGTGTGTACAGCAACGGTATGGAATAATTTGCGTGCATCTGTTTTGCTATGTGGGTATTTTCAAGGCAGGAGGGCATATGCTTTTGTTGAGTCATTGCAATTTATCATCTTTGGCTACCATTACAGCCTATCAAAATTTCACTGCTGAATATAGGCAACCCCCAAAGATTGCCTCATGAATTTCTTTTTCTTTTTTTTATTTTTTTTTTTTATTTTGAAAACGTTACCCCCACACTAGATTTTCTCCTGTATCGTGGAGGCAGTTTACAAACACAAATTACAAGAACAAACATCAGACCCGGAACAATTATTTGTAGCCATACAAATACTTGTTCCGTGCGAATTCGAACCCGCGGCCTCAGCGCAGCAACTCATTGCTAAGCCACTGCGCCACGGAGCCGTCGTGAATTGCCTCATTTGCTGTAATTGCCTCGCTAGGCAAGCGGGTTAGCAACCGCAGTTTCTTATTTTTTAGTTGTCATTAAGAAGACGCTGCTGCCTACCTCATTGTTTGTGTCCCCCTGTCGCCTCTTAAGATACCCACGGGACAAAATGGGGTAATGGATATACTTACACCGCCAATACACAGATTTCACCTACATCACCACTTACAGGTACAAAAGTAGTTAGGTACTCAATAGTAAAACGTTTAAGTTTAGCAAACACTTGTTCCAATATTTAATAAGGAAAATTTTATTACGTTGCTACTAAAAGATACCCAAGGAGTATTTTACTTTATGAGATAAATGCGATCACATAAGGACAGGGTTATTAAGAGAGGGTTGTATCTAAAGTATAACTTTAGGATATTCGAAATATATGAAGGTTTGCGTTAGTCGCTTCTAGGGAAATTTTTAAATTATTAACTGCTATCAGATGTGCAAAAATAATATTGTTCAATACTGACGACTATATAATTTAAGGTACATAAAATTGTTTTTTATTTATATTGCTTTTATTACCTTAAATTTAATTTACATAGCCTATAAAAGTCCACTTCAATCTGGATATGGGCCTCTCTTAGTGAAATGAAATAAAGATGAAAAGAAATTGAAATTAAATTTAACATTTACGTTTTAAAGTTTTACGTGATAGAGCCACGCTGCATCTATATTATGGTTGAAGCACGAATGGGTTGGCTCGACCGGGGAACGACCACGCTCTCACATAATACCAGCGTAAAATAGCAGCTCAATGCTGCTGTGTTCGTTGTGGTGAGTGTAGGCAACCGGGAACTTTTTTTACTGAAAACGAGGCCGTCCATATTAATGCTAAGGGTGGCAACGCTTCTGCATTTTGATTTTTAATCGAGGATAGATGTAATGTCTATGTGCCACAGCATTGTCCTCAGGGGTTAAAACGCATCTATATTTGGAGTAAAATTAATAGTGAAACTGGTAAGGCCAACTCTCGCAATTGAACTGAATCAGATCATGATGTTGCAATGGTTATTGAGAAATATTTTACTGGTATTCCGATCTTAACTATTAATCACTGAATTCTTCTCCTACCGTTGCCGAATCATTACTTAAACAAAATGTATATGCGTGTACAAAGAATTTTACAATTCATAAAATATCATCAATAGATAAATAATTTATTCGTGAGAAAAATAATTTATCCGTAAATATTTTACAAATTATCTTATGTACAAGGGAAAAAGGATGTTCATTTCTATAATCAAAATCCAATTATAGGATGTTGCGAACGTAGAATCTGTTTCCTCTGTTATTTAACATTTGACAACAGTTGCGTTTATAATAGACGTAATATTTAATTATTGCTACGGCATTAGGTTTCGACAAAATTCCAAAAAAAATGTCATTTGTTGATTAAAAATATCTTATTGCATCTTTTTAAAGAAGTTCAAAATTTAACTGAGATTGGAAAGCAAAAAGCGAACTACAAATTAATACGCCAATAATATACGGATATTAAAAAGTACCTTATTCCTCATAAAGCTTTCATCATATCTGTTACAATGAATCTGAACAAAGAAAAGTAATTTTATGTTTTTATTATACCTATTAATTTTACGGATATTAGCCTCCTCGACAATCTTATCTATAAAAATGTATTATAGATAAGATTGTCGAAGAGGCTAATATCCGTTTCATTTTCTAACTATCTTTGTCTTCGAAATTGAATATTGTAACACGCCTCTTTCAGAGTTTAAGCGAAATTTATAATTTCTTATACCTTAATAATATTATATACCAGATAAGGTATAAGAAATTATAAATTTCATATAGAGCTATTTTATATCTTAATCTTGAAAGCGTAGTATAGTATATATGTTATACTATTTATTAATATACAAACTTAAAAATTCAATTAGGTAAAGTACTCTATTATTATATTTCATAACTATCACTATGTTTTTAATAAGAAAGTTTTAGCGACATCCTAAAAAAGCTTTAAATATCTTAAACACAACTCCCCAACCAGAGATCTCTTCTAGCGTAATGAAATACTCATTTGCTCGGCTAAGTTTTAGATAATGAACATCTTTGATCTGTCTTTGATATCTTTCCGCAACATAAACTACAGTATACTGCTGTGTTTTGTACAATAGTTACAACAGACAAGAGTTAATTTATACCATGACGTGGTCATAAAATGTTTTCTATGTTTCAATTAGAAAACATAGTGACTACGTTTTCTTTATGGTTTGTAGCTCAGAAATATTAATTAACATAAAAATCATATATTGCGTAACAAGATTTGCTACCGCGTGTGTAACAGTACTAACTAGGTGGTAGAATAGAATATTATAGAATCATTTTTATTCAATATAGATCATTCACCTTCGATTTGCCGACGATATAGTATTTTTGGCAGAATCACTGAAGGACCTAAGCACTATGCTCAATGACCTCAATAGTTTCTCTCAACAGAAAGGTCTTGAGATGAATATGGACAAAACAAAAGTCTATGCCGGTAGTTGTTGGGAGCACTAAGCTCGAAGTTTTGACGAGTATTTATTGGGACAAATAGTCCGACTACTTAAGTCCAACTTCGACCGAGAGGTCAATCGACGGATTCAACTCATCGCAACGCAGAGATCGGGAGATTACGACACATCTTCTCGTCAGGTATAACTCAAAACTTGAAAACGAGACTGTACAACCAGTGCGTGTTGCCAGTGATGACCTGTGGAACTGAGACGTGGTCGTTCACTGCTGGCCGTATGAGAAAGCTCAAAGTCGCTCAGCGAGCTATGGGGAAGGCTATGCTCGGGGTTTCTCTGCGTGATAAACTTAGAAATGAGGATATCCGCAGTAGAACCAGAGTGACCGACATAGACCAACGGATTAGTAAGCTGAAGTGGCAATGGGCTGGCCATATTGCTCGAAGAACCGACAACCGATGTAGAAAAAAGGTTCTCGAGTGGCGGTCTCGTACCGGCGGACGAAGTGTAGGGCGTCCCCTCACTAGATGGAGTGACGACCTGGTAAGACATGTAGGAAGTCAATGGATGCAGGTGGCTCAGGACCTTGCTTTGTGGCATTCCTTGGGGGAGGCCTATGTTCAGCAGTGGACTTGTAAAGGGCTGTAAAGATGATTATGATGATGATGATTCTATTCCGTCCAAAACTCGTCTGTTTTAGTACTTTCTTACCCATTTAAGCTGTCATTCAGCTGTGCACCCAGTGCTGTATTCCGTTTGAAGTAAGAAAATCAGTTTACGTACATGTATTGAGCATTATTTCATTAACACTTCATCATCACTATAAACATTACAGCCTTACACAAGTCCACCGCTGAACATAGACCTACCCCAAGGAATGCCACTATAGACATTACATTGCATCTATCGATATTGTAACGTATACTCACTATTTATAGTTGACTTAATCTATACAATTAAATAAAATTGAAGTGTTTGTTTGAATTGTCAAAATAACAGCTTTTTACTAAATGCATATGAATATACGGTACTTATAACAAGACAATTAATAAAATACTTTTAAAAGAAATCGTAATAAATTCCACGCAGGCAAAGTCGCGGAAAGTAGCTAGTTTCACTCATAACAATTGACGGCTCCGTGTCGCAGTGGCTTAGCAATGAGTTACAGCGCTGAGGTCCGCGGGTTCGAATCCTCGAATCCCGCACGGAACAAATATTTGTATGGCCTACAAGTAATTGTTACGGTTCTGGATGTTTGTCCTTGAGCAATTTATGTATGTAAGCTGCCTCCGTGATACAGAAGAAAATTTTAGTTTAGGGGATAAAGTATTTCTAAAAAAAAATCACACGTTTGACGGTAAAGGAATTCATTGTCAGGAAAACTGCATTCTTGAGGAGTTAAAATATCTTAAATCAGTGAAGTCCAGTAAGACGCTTTGCTCTATAAGACCCTCAGAAAATAGAGGAGGCCTGGGACATAATATATAGGTAATTTTATTTTATTTTACTATAATAATATAACAATGTGTGTGGTACTAGTGTTCAATAAATAAATAAATAACAACTCACTCCTGTGCTCTGAATGGAATGTTAAAAGAGCTAGTATAATCATAATTGAGCATCCTACCTTAGGGAAGAAAGTGCACCTGCGGCCTTTAGTTGAAGTTGTTTCTGGGAGACATTTACGATGAGCTGGATTATTAGCTCAATTGTAAACAAAAATTTTAATGTAATGAAATTTTTTAATGTTTTATATAAAAATTAAATAACCGCGTAAAAAAGACAGTAGTTTTATGTTTCCTTAATCAAAATTTCTCTCCATACAACGTGATCTGTAAGATAATTCACTACTTTGACTTTACAATATCGGAAAATTGAAAGTTTAGAGCTATATTACTTTTAACTAGAATAAAAGTTGACAAACGAACAAGCAGTCTAGCTGGTGTTATGTGAATGCTATTGTAGCCTATATACACCTACATCTATTCTCTATAACAATCGAAATGTGGAATGACGTTGTCACCCCAGAAGACAGAGATGGAATGCCTCGTAGCCAGTAAAAAAATCAATTTAAAAAATAGTAAAATCCTAATTTAAAGTACTAAAAAGAATAGAGTAATTTCACATTATGAAGTCGGTGCGAGACATAGTGTATAGAAGATATAGCCCCGATTTCTGAATGTGATTTTTTTCCTTTTAGTCGTTGGAAGTATACTTTTACATTTTTAAAAAAAAAGTAATTTTAACCCTTTTAATTGGACTAAGGAATATCACAATATTAATGTCATCCATTAAAACAATCATCTCCCATTTTGCCGCCTTAAGAGGTGGAATTTTGTCTCCAAATTCATATCGGATTCTTTTTTTATTAAATAGGTGATAGGTACTTCAGGTGAACCTGTTTAATACAAAAACAATCATCAAAATCAGTTCACAACTGACGAAGATAGCCTACGACAGAATTGATAGACACAGAAAGTGTAACATACGTACAGCAATAACTTTCACTCTGATTGAGAATCTCCTCCTTTTTTAATGTCGGTTAAAAAGGGACTCCGGTGATCCTGACTCATCATTGAAACATAGCAGCAATGTGCTGCTATTTAATTATATGATATTCTGTACGAGTGTAATCCTTCCCCGGTGGAGTTTACCTATTGGTACTGCAGCTATAACACAGCTGCTGTGCGGCTTTTACACGTATAGTAAATTAAAAAAACATGTTGACGTTGACAAACAAAATTAAAAAATAACGTCGAAAAGTAAAAGGTTTAACAGTTAGCTTCTCAAATGTCCACTGCTGGACATATAGGCCTCTCAATAGATTGCCTCAAAGGGGAAATGCTTGCCATAGTTGTCATGCTTTGTGGGCGAATTGGTAACCACAGTTTTTAAGTCATTAGCAAGACGCTGCTATTCATCTCCTGGTTTGTTTCCCTCTGTCAACGTCAGCACCTTACGATACCCACAGAACGATATGGAGTAGTGAATATTCTTACGTTGCCACTACACGGTATTTTTCATTCCGTAATATTTCGTTTTAGCGTATAATATACTAAGTACCGATTACAAATCTCACATAAAATAAGAGTAGAAATGACAGAATAATTTTAATCTTCTGGATAAATTGCTCTACTTTAGCACATACTCCAAGATTAAATTAATTATTTTACTTGCTATGACTAAAAAAAATTTAAACTTAAACTGTACAAACATAAAGTGTTTATTTTTTATGAAAGTAAAAATTTGTTCGCGCCGCGTCGTGTTAGCGTTTTAAGTATTACATAAGTAGATGTAACTTAACTTTGTATAGCAATTATTATGTCTTACGTGTCGGTACGTTTGATTTATTAAGCTAAGTAATAGTACTAAGTTTCACCGTAATTATTGACGTTTAAGGTCCATATTACTTTGTAAAAATATATTTGTACTTTTACTAATGGCATATCGTTACGTTTACATAACATGTGGTAATCGCAATGAGCAACTACTGTTCAATTCAATTATTAGATGCACCTTTACCTTCTCGTATGTTAATCTGTGCGCACGTCCTATTAAATATTTTTAAGATAATTGTGTACAACCATACCATAATTGATGGCAAAACTAATTTAAGATAATTTTAGTGTAATGGGAAAGTAAATAGTGGGTGTGTGAATGAATGTGTGACTGAATGAAATATAATTTATTGCACAGTAGAAAAACATATGAGAGAAAAAAAAATCAACAAATTATTTGAAGGTAAATTAAAGGCCTTATCCAAGCGAATTCTACCAGGCAACCACATTACAGAGTATATGATGACCTATGAGAAAGTTAAGTGTGTACGTATGTTGTTAGAAAATATATACAAAGCTTACTCCCCACTCACGCTACCCCCTATAAGTTTTTAGCAAGAAGTAGTAGCTTATAACCATTTGCAGGGTCCTATGTACCTTTAAATCAAAATTCATCATAATCGATTCAGCAGTTTAGTCGTGAAAGCGTAACAAACAAACCCACTTTCGCATTTATAATATTAGTTAGAATTTTGAGTTTCCAGTGCCAATCTGTTAAGAAAGGGCCAAATAAATATCTCTTTCTTTCTTTCTATCTTTCTTTCTCTTTTCTTTCTCTTTTTAATGTTTTTTTAATAGGATAGGGGGCAAACGAGCATGCGGCTCACGTGATGGAAAGTGACTACCGCCGCCCATAAACAACCGCAACACCAGGGGAATTGCAGATGCGTTGCCGGCCTTTTAGAAAGGAGTAGGCTCTTTTCTTGAAGGTCCCTAAGTCGTATCGGTCCGGAAAAATCGCTGGTGGTAATCGATTCCACAAGGAAGTTGTGCGAGGAAGAAAACTTCTTCTAAATCGCACAGTGGTGGACCGCCAAACATCCAGGTGGCATGGATGGTATCGCGAGTTTTGTCGCAATGTGCGATGGTGAAATTGAGCGGCTGGAATTAGTCCGAACAATTCCTCAGAGCACTCCATCTCTACGCAGTGGCAGTGAGTCAAGCCGATCGGAAAGAACTCGATCATCGACGATTCGAACCGCTCTGCGCTGGATGCGGTCAAGTGGAAGGAGCTGGCACTGGGGAGCCCCTGACCAGAGATGGGAACAGTATTCCATGTGGGGCCGAACCTGCGCCTTGTAAATATGCAAGCGGTGTACCGGCATGAAATACTGTCCCGCTCTGCTGAACGCCAAGCTTCTTAGAGGCCAATTTGGCCTTTTCTTCCAAATGACCACGAAACTGCACATCACTCGATATGTCGACACCGAGGATTCAATACTGGCTGAGGCAACAAGGAGTTAAAGCCGAGGAGGAGATACAACAAAGGGGTTCTTTTAAGCGGTAAACGCGCAAACTTTTGTCTTCTGGGGATTGAACTGGACTAGATTTAGTCGCCCCCAATCCGAGACTTTGTTCAGCAAAGACTCGACCTCAGACACAAGTTTGTCCCGGTACTAGGCGACGTTTTCCCGAGAAATATTTGCACGGCCGGTATATAAGGCATCACCAGTGCTGTCGTCCGCATAGCAATGAATGATACAAGTTTGCAACATATAATTGATACGCAGGAGAAACAGCGTTGGCGATAGCACGTAGCCTTGTGGAACACCACCGTTGATAGGCTTGTAATCAGAGCATGCACCGTCTACTACGACCTTGATGCTCCGATCAGCAAGGAAACTGGTGATCCAATTGTACAATTTCTCGGGAAGCCCATAGAAAGGGAGCTTCGAAAGAAGCGTTTTGTGCCAGACCCGATCGAAGGCCTTCGCTATGTCCAAACTAACGGCCAATGCCTCCCCCTTGGACTCTACTGCCTCCGCCCATCTATGAGTCAGGTATACCAGAAGATCACCAGCTGATCGACCACGACGAAAACCGTATTGGCGGTCACTAATCAGCTGGTGATCCTCAAGGTACCTCATGAGCTAGCAGTTTATAATAGACTCCATTATTTTGGAGAACAAGGAGGTGATGGCGATAGGCCTGTAGTTGGACGGGTCTGAGCGGTCGCCTTTTTTAGGGATCGGGTGGACCAAAGCTGTCTTCCATGAATTCGGGACTTCGCCTTGGGAGTAGGAGTACCGGAAAAGACGCGTTAAAACCGAGGCCAACTCCGGAGCACACGACTTCAGCACAATGGGAGGGACTCCATCAGGCCCACTCGACTTGCTGACGTCCAGGGAGAGGAGTGCTTTGCGAACGGACCGCTGTGTAAACCGCACATCCGGCATGGAGCACTTACACCGCGGGATAGTCGGCGGTGTGTTCCCCCTGTCATTCAGATTCGAGTTGGACGCAAAGAGAGAGCCTAACAAATCGGCTTTCTCCTTTGCGGCATGGGCCAGTGAGTCATCCTATCTGTGCAGAGATGGTAGAGATGGCTGACAGAAGTTCCCTTGGACAGCCTTGGCGAGAGACCAGAATGCACGGGTTCCCGGAGGAAGGTGAACTAGCTTCTCGCCAATCCTGCCGATGTGCTCAGACCTTGCCTTGGCAATGACTCTTTTGAAGGACCTGGAGGCGGAATTACACTTCTTTTTAAGAGCGCTGGTGTTTACATCCCGAGACGTTGATGCGTCAGCCCAGGCCCGGTAGCACTCCTGCTTATAGCGTGATGCTATTTTACAGGAGCGACCAAACCATGGCTGGGATCTGCCTCCGATGGGCACCATGGTTGGGATGAGGATGGAATAAAAAGTTCCATACCCTGAAGTACCATATCAGCAACAGAATCAGCAACAACGCTGGGCTCTTCCGGCGAGAAGCAAACCCGCCCCCAAGGGTTGGATGCAAAAAAAGACCGCATCCTATCCCAATCGGCCGTTCTATAGTGCCCGACGGAAATCTGATATCCGTCCGGATGAGAGGTCAGCAGAAGGTCCAACAGGGAAGGTTCATGATCTTCCACATCTGGAATCCGCGTAGGCGAAGTAACCAGCTGTGTAAGACCATATGCCAAAGCAAAGTCATAAACAGATCTCCCCGCATGATCGGTTGAACGTGAACCGAGCCATTCGGCGTGGTGGGCGTTAAAGTCGCCAAGGATCACTCACCAAGCGAAACGCAGAGGTAACCTCTACTTCACGCTGGTATTCTGTGAGGTCGTTGTACCAACCCGGTTCGAGCCGGCCCATCCGTGCGACAGAACAAGCTGCCGCATGGCTCTACCACAGTTAAGGAGCTTTATACTGCTGTGTTTCATACAATGGCGGGTGGTGAATACAATTATAAGTATAATAAAGCTTGCTTAATAAACAAACTCACAAACTCGAAAATTCGTGGTTTTGGAATCCACGAGTCGACTACTGTAAGAGTATTCGTAAAGTTAATAGCGTTACTAGTAATCATTTAAAAAATGTTACGGCTTTTTATATTACTAAAAAAAACTTCATTATTGGCCGGCTAAACTTAGGTTCACTTTTGTACGTAGGCTAGTATTCGACGAGGTTTTGTGCAACATACATATAAATTTTCCACATAATATATAACCAGTACGCCAAAACTAAGCTCAATACTTTTCGAAGAAATAGCAGGAACAAAACTTCACAGCTGTTGCAAAACTTCCTGAACTTATAATAAGAGGCGCTAGAGAAAATTTAAAGGTCCTTTAATTTCATGATGAACTTTACTTGAAAGTAAAGATAGTTAATCTAAAATTCTATAGACTGATGAGGAGTACATAATATTATTTCGTTTATTTTATATAATATTAGGCACATCAAATCAAATCAAATATGTATTTTATTTTCATTGAAGTAGTAATGAAATGAAATAAAATTGATTGCATTGTGAATTTGACATATGCATTGAGAATTTGACGTATCGTCAAATTCTACCCTTACGGTGAACATGCATTTGAATTAAAACTACTTAGATAACAAATGTAACTGAAATTAATTAATTATGCTTAAATTCTAAATATTCTTTTACACTGTAAAATCAGTTCTTTAAAATTCATTCCTTGGTTAGTTTTTTTAAATATTTTCAAAGATAAAGGTACATTTTTCAAACTATCTGGTAAAGCTCGTAAGTGAAAGTAAGAATATATTCACACCTCGATGGTTTTTTTCAAGCATTGCAAATTTGAGAGCATTTTGGAATGAATTATAATATTTTTTTTATAGCACTAATGGGTTGGCTCGATCGGGATAGGATCATGCTCTCACAGAATACCAAGGTAAAATAGCAGCTTAAATGCTATTGTGTTTCGTATGATGAGTGTAGAGAACCGGAGACCATTTTTACTGGAAACGAGGCATTCCATCTTATTCCTCAGGGGTGACAACGCATCTGCATTTTGATTCTTAATTGATCAGGTGGACTGTGTGCTCTTTTGTCATCCGTATTCAATAAAAAAATGGGGTTTCTCTAACCGAAAAAAAAACGGGAAAGAAACTCTTTATTATTATTGTTATTAGTATTTTTTGTAATTTTTTAAGTTAATATTAGGTACATAACATAATATATACACAATGGATGATGATACCAGACCCATGAATAACTTAAGTATACGTCATACTTGTGGACAGCTGCTTACTAGTGGGAGTTGATCTGCTCGGGTTCGCTGTATACTGATAAGCTCCAAATTTCAGTTCGTCCTTTTCTTGAATACATCATGGGATGTAATATTTATTTCAAATGGCTTTTCATCCACAAGGGAGAGCCGGGAGTTCCATTGCACAAGGTATCCTAGTTTAGGCTCCCATCTCCGGCAAATATATGTACTTTTTAGTTTATTTAATTTAAAAAAAAATGTTTGTAACAGATAAATTATGCAATGTACTTTTCGTGGCAGAAATCAATAAAGATTATTATTATTATATCCGAGCAGACCTCACAAGCAGCACCAATTCACAATTATGACGCAAGTGGCAGGCATCACCTCCAATATTATAAACAAGTTCAATAAAATACATATTCTTAGCATGCCTTTCCACGTTTCTTGATATTACGGACGGAATAGGGCAATCACGGACCGGCGTGGCGCAACATCTATACGTGGTAGAGCCACGCTGCAACTATATTATGTTGTAGTACAAATTGGCTGGCTCGACCGTGGTAGGCCCACGCTTTTACAGAATCCCAGCCTGAAATAGCAGCTCAATTCTACTGTGTTTCGTATAGTGAGTGTAGAGAACCGGAGACCCTTTTTACTGGAAACGAGGCTTTCCATCCTAGTCCTCAGGATTATCGAAGATAAATTTAGATGGCTATAGACCACATCATCAGGTTGACTGTTTGCTGTGTGTTCCGCTTATTCTATGAAAAAAAAAACATGTCTAATGATGAAGGGTTTAGTACGCAGTCATAAATAATTCAGTTATTATCTATAGCCGATTAGGCACGCCCGTAGCAGATTACTTCAAAGATGTGGTGCGAAGTAAACACGGACGAGCTAGTCAAAACCAGACAAACGTCAAAACAAAAGAAACAACGTTATTGAATATCACGACACTCCCTAGCGTAGTTTCTTTTTCTTCGTTTTTTTACTTCAGCTCATATTACAATGATTATGACTAAATAATACCACAAGAGCAGCAACCGCAGCGATATGTTCTTTTTCGTTGGGCATTTTGGAATGACAAAATGGTTTCGAATTTCGGATCTGCACAAACCGACACGCACCGTTAGAAGAGCCTGGATACGTGGTTGTCCGTTGTGCGTGGTTGTCAGCTGTCCGCAGAATTGGCCTCAATATCATGCACGGTGGAAAGCCACCACCCCTAAAATAATTAATTTATTATAAAATAAGATAATAAACTTTCTGAGTTTATAATAAAATTATTAATAAAATTTTAATAAATAAAAATGTTACAATGTAAATTTATATTTTATACAAACTAAACATGTCAATGGATTTCAGATTAAATATAGTATACTAACATATATGATGTAAAATATGTGGAAAAGTTTCGTAACACCTCGCGGCCTACAAAAGTTGGTGGTGTGCAATTAATGCAACTTGGGGAGCAACGGCAAAGATGCACGACATCTGGTACTACGATCGGCAATAAGAGTCCCGTTAGTGATTTCAGTCAGAAGTGCTGCTTTCTATGATTACCCTCGAATTTGAAGTCAAGGTGAAGTTTCGGTGGCGTTGCGGTGGCGTTGCGGTGGCGTTGCGGTAGGCCGTTGCGTTGTGTGGATACAATTTTGCTAAGTATCTACTCATAGCCCGCGTGTGACAATGGGCTCAACTGTATCTCCCATCGTCGCCGACACATTCATAAAAGACTTTGAGAAGGAACGCCTTCTTCCTTTTTCTTGAAATACAAATTTTTACAACCGATACCATATTAACTCTATAAATTATAAAATTTAATTCACAATGAAGTTAGAGGGAAATAACCTTTTGCCTTTTCTAGATATATTAGTAATTCGTTGCCGTGATAATAACATCTAGAGCCATGCTCTGCATAAAAAAATACCCATACCCCTTTTTATTTCAGAAAGCACGAGGGATCTGTAACAGTATACATCTGGCAGCCAAACTCCAAAGCAAGGAATGAAAGAAAAAAATATATTTTTCGTCACTATATCACAACCAACACTAGAAATCAGATAACACTGTTCATCGTGAAATAGTGTGGTTTGTAGTATTGCACGACCACTAGCACCTACATTACTAACATCTTTTATTAGTCGATCGTCCACCTGTTGTCTTACCATAATATATTAGTGAAGTGGCAAAAAATATTGGCTACATCTTGAAGAGGTCTGTCATAAAAATATATATTACCTTTTGCTACTACCTCTACAAGATATAATATCTGTCCAAAAGATACACAACTAAAAAATAAAAAAATGCGGTTTCCAACCCGCCCAAGCCTGGTAACTATGGCAAATATACCACCTATAAGGCAATCTATATGGGAGGCTGATGTTCAGTAATGGACTTTTGATGGGTTGTGACAAAATTCATAAAAGCACACGTAAAAGAAGAGACGTGAAGCACCGACGTTTTGGATGTCTTCAATCTATTAAAATGTTCATGTTCCCCATTATTAGATCAGGTTATAAAGACCACAAATTTAGTCCACGCAAAAGAACACCGTATCTTACCTAGGATTATTCATGAGGCTATAGAAATTTAAAAAAAATCAATAAAACGGATGGATAGATACTACTACTTGGGATCCTATAATAAATAAAATTAATTCACAACCCAACTCCAAACTTTCAGGATACTGTAAGTTCATTTTGCGTAGACCGGACCAAAAATCAACAATGAAAGTAAGAGGATTTACTAACAAGGGTTTAAGCATAACATCAAGATGTTCAACATCTTAGTTCTACTGTAACGAACATAGTGATTCTGAAAAACACTCGAAATTTCGCTAACAAGTATATTTAAATGAGTGAAATAAACGCAATGTAATCTGTTATAATTAAAAATTAAAAATTTTGTACATCCGACTTCAATATAAATTATTAAGAATAACTCAAAAACTGTTGGTCAGACCTTGATGAAATTTATATGGGACCATAAGAGAAGCACCAGCTTTCAAATAAAAAAGAATCATCGAAATCGGTTCACCCAGAAAAAAGTTATGAGGTAACACACATTTTAAAAAAGAAAAAAAAGAAAGATACATACAGTCGAATTGAGTACCATCTCCTTTTTGAAGTCGGTAGAAAATGAGATTTGTCCAATGTTCACTACTATTACATTATTTTTGGTTATATTCAGTATTGTTCTGTTATATTTGACTGTAAAAAGAGAAACTCTTTAAAGTTATTCATTGAACTTCATTAAATAACTTTTATTCCTTGGATTACATAATGTTGGTTCTAAATATAAATGAAAATACATAAATAATATGAAAACATAATAATAATTTTCACATTAAAACAAACGTTTGTTAAAAAATAAATTGATAAAAAATGTTTTGTATTATGTAACTATAAGTTACTACAGTAAAAATATCACTGATGCTTACAGTGTTTTTCAAAATCGAGGCCGTTTTGCTTGAAACACTTGGTCTACGAGTAAGCTCGATAGAAGTCATGATAAGATTCCAATATTTCGCTATGCCAAATTGCTTCCTCTTAGCTCGAAATGTATATAGCTTGTACTTATTCATAAGAATGGCTATTGATAAAAGTAATATATTCATTTTAATCTTGTCTGAATTATAATAAATAAAAAGCTAGAAAACGAATTCTCACTACCTACAGAGTAATAAAAATTAAATGAGAATGAATGAATCAGTAAGTCGGAGGCAATTGAGGAATATATCATTTTTATCCTAGTAGGTACCGTGGTAGAGCCACGCTGCAGCTGTATTATGGTTGTAGCGGGAATGGGTTGGCTTGACCGGGGAAGGACCACGCTCTCACAGAATACCAGCATAAATTAGCAGCTTAATGCTGCTGTTATCGTATGTTGAGTATAAAGAACCGGCGTTTGCTGGAATACGGTATTTGCTGGAAATGAGGCATTCCATCTTAATCCTCAGGGATGGCAACGCATCTGTATTTTGATTCTTAATCGAAGATAGATGTAGATGTCTATAGGCCACAGCATCCACTTACCATATCAGGTGAACTGTGTTCTTGTTTGTCACCCTTATTCTATAAAAGAGCACAAGTAGTCCCGCAGGTAATCTAAGGCAGAATAAATATCTATACTAATAAAAAGTCAAACCAAATAGTTCGAAATATTAGGTCTTTACCTATAAAACTAGAGTTTTATTGAACACTATAATAGCTATCGTTTGACTTAGAATACTCTATTCAAATAAATTTTATATATTTTTAAGCATGCTATAGATGTTCTAAAATCAGTTATTATTTTTATCTTTGTATTTGCTTTTTTTGCAAAACGCTAAGTACATTTATTACCATGCCCATAAGCTTCTTCTAGCTAATCTTTCTTTATGGTCACTGTTTAGCTTGGGCAACGGATCTAACCACTTTGATGAATTTAAACTTAATTAACTTCTATAATGTTTAATTTTCTACTTCTCTTAAAGCTAAAGTTACATTGTATTTTATTTCTGTTTAAAGTAAGTTAATGATTATTGACATTACACTAGGATTTTCTCCTGTATCGTGGGAGCATTTTATATACATAAATTTCACAAGGACAAACATCGTTCCCATGTAGTGGCGGGTAAGAATACCCACTACTCCATATATTCCCGTGGGTGTCGTAAGAGGCGACTGAGGGAAACTGAGACAGAAGATGGGCAGCAGCATCTTTCTGATAACAGCAAAACAACAATAAAAAACTGCGGTTGCCAACCCGCTCGCCAAGCGTGGCAACTATGGCAATATACCCCCCATGATGAAAGTTACGAAGAGACGGCCCCCAGACCCCGGTGGCCCCGCTATTCCTGGCTACGGTGGCGACCATGGTAACGGCAGGGCAGGGGGTGCTAAGTATCTCCGGTGGAGGTTCGGTTGTCACCTAGTAGTGTAGAGAACCGGATACCCTTCTTACTGGAAAAGAGGCATTCTATCTTAGTCCTCCACGGGTGACAACGCATCTGCATTTTGATTCGCAAACGAGGATAGATGTAGATGTCTATGGGCCACAGCAACCACTTACCATCAGGTGGACTGTGTGCTCGTTTGTCACTCTATCTTATTAAAAAAAAAGACGACTCGACCTGGCAACATATAACACACGCACTCTGAGGACTGACGAGAAGATCCTGGGGCTGGAAGAAGAGATAGATAAGTTACGCTGGAATATAGGACTATCCGAGGTCCGAAGAGAGGGGGAGGACACGGTAATCCTCGAATCCGGCAACTTATTCTATCACCGGGAGGGCGACCATCTGTTCCAAGGAGGTGTCGGATTTATAGTCCACAAGTCTCTCGTTAACAACGTTGTAAAAATTGGGAGTGTGTCAACGAGGGTTGCGTACCTTATACTCAGAATTACCAAACGGTATTCGCTGAAGGTCATACAGGTTTACGTACCAACCTTGGTACACCCCGATGACGAGGTAGAGGAAATGTATGAGGATATCTCTAGAGCCATGCATTCCTCCAAAACCCACTATACGGTGTTAATGGGAGACTTTAACGCAAAATTAGGCACAAGAGAGAGCGGTGAGCTGAAAGTAGGGTAATTCGGAATAGGGCAACGGAACCCAAGGGGCC
Organism: Parnassius orleans; assembly: GCA_029286625.1. Lineage (NCBI taxonomy): Eukaryota > Metazoa > Arthropoda > Insecta > Lepidoptera > Papilionidae > Parnassius > Parnassius orleans. The sequence goes on along the minus strand of JAGSMP010000993.1, from coordinate 77,082 downwards.
AGCAGCTGGCCGACTTTATGGAGAAAGAGCGACTCTTTACGATGAACTCTTTCTTCCCAAAGAGGCCCCACAGAAAGTGGACCTGGTCGAGTCCCGACGGTTCGACAAAAAATGAGATTGACTTCATTATGACGACCAGACGACAACTGTTCAGTGATGTCTCAGTGATCGTGAGGGTGAAAACTGGCAGCGATCACCGAATGGTGAGAGGCACACTGAACCTAAGCGGTAAGTTGGAGAGGTCAGGTCTAATGAAGTCAACGCTCCGTCCCCCTCGTGCTCTAATCCAAAATCCCGAAAACTTTCAGCTCGAGTTACAAAATCGTTTTTAGTGCCTAGAAGATTGCAATGAAGTGGACGATATGAATGACAAGCTAGTGGAAACTGTCCATGTGGTCGGAGCTAAGTTCTGTAAGACCCGTCGCAGAAAAACACAAAAACTCTCCGATCACACTCTTAATCTCATGGTTGTTAGACGGGAGATGAAGCTGCAGTCTTCAGCAGATTTGACAGCATACAGGCAACTGAACAGACAGATCTCCAAATGCATGCGGCGGAACTTGGGCAACTTCAATACAGCTCGTATTGAAGAAGCGATCGAGCGGAACCAGGGCTCCAAAGTCTTTGCCAGAGATATGCCTGCCAGAAAGAGCCAACTGTCGAAGCTGAAGACTGAATGTGGCAGCATCGTTTCCGGGACACCTGAGATTTTGAGTGAGATTGAAAGGTTCTATGGGCAGCTGTACTCGTAATCGTTGGAGCCACACGCAAGTGTGAGTAACGATCCAAGAGCAAGTCTTATCCGACACTATTCCAATGATATCCCGGACGTCAGTCTGAGCGAGATTAGAATGACTCTCCAGCACCTTAAAAACGGCAAGGCCCCAGGCGAGGATGGAATTACATTGGAGCTTCTGAAAGCGGGTGGAAAATCGGTACTTGAAGTCCTTCAGAAGCTCTTTAATTCCGTCCTCCATGGTGGCATTACACAGGAGGCGTGGAGCAGAAGTGCGGTGGTCTTGTTCTTCAAGAAAGGCAACAACGCTCTCTTGAAGAACTACAGACCGATTTCCCTTCTGAGCTGCGTCTATGTGCTGTTTTCGAGTCATTACGAATCGTCTCGCATGCAGACTCGACGACTTCCAGCCTCCGAACAAGCCGGTTTCGAAAAGGCTTTAGCACCATAGACCACATACATACCTTCGGCAAATTGTACAAAAGACCGAAGAGTACAATCTGCCACTTTGCCTTGCGTATGTGGACTATGAGAAAGCTTTGATTCCGTCGAAATTTGGCGGTGCTGCAGTCCTTCAGCGGTGCCAAGTTGACTGTCGGTATATCGAGGTGCTGAAGTGTTTGTACAGTAGGGCTACGATGGCTATCCGAGTACAGAACCAGAGTACGAAACCTATCCAACTGCAGAGAGGTGTAATACAGGGTGACGTAATATCCCCGAAACTCTTCACCGCTGCATTGGAAGACGTTTTCAAGCTACTGGACTGGAAAGGATACGGTATTAACGTCAATGGCGAGTACATCACTAACCTTCGATTTGCTGACGATCTAGTCCTTATGGCAGAATCGCTGGAGGACCTAAGCACTATGCTCAATGACCTCAATAGTGTCTCCTAACGGATAGGTCTCAAGATGAACATGGACAAAACATAAATCATGTTTAATGTCCATGTCACACCTATGCCGATAGTTGTTGGGAGCACTAAGCTCGAAGTTGTTGACGAATATGTTTACCTGGGACAAATAGTCCGACTAGGTAAGTGCAACTTCGACCGAGAGGTCAATCGACGGATTCAACTCGGCTGGGCAGCGTTCGGGAGATTACGACCCATCTTCTCGTCAGGCATACCTCAAAACCTCAAAACTAAATTGTACAACCAGTGCGTGTTGCCAGTGATGACATATGGAACTGAGACGTGGTCCTTCACTGCTGGCCGTATGAGGAAGCTCAAGGTCGCTCAGCGAGCTATGGAAAGGGCTACACTCGGGGTTTCTCTGCGCAATAAACATAGAAATGAGAATATCCGCAGTAGAACCAGAGTAACCGACATAGCCCATAGGATTAGTAAGCTGAAGTGGCAATGGGCCGGCCATATAGCTCGAAGAACCGACAACCGATGGGGAAGAAAGGTTCTCGAGTGGCAGCCTCGTACCGGCAGGCGAAGTGTAGGGCGTCCCCCCACTATATGGAGTGATGACCTGGTAAGACATGCAGGTCAATGGATGCAAGTGGCTCGGCACCGTGCTTTATGGCATTTTGTGGGGGATGCCTATGTTCAGCAGTGGACTTGTGAAGGGCTGTAATGATGATAAACATCGAGACCCGGAACAATTATTTGTAGGCCTTACAAATACTTGTTCCGCGTGAGATTAGAACCCCTGGTCCTCAGCACTGCAACTCATTGCTAAGCCAGAAGTCGTGGAGTCGTCCAGGCATATATATTGTATCGGAACAAATAAATGACCATGTAGTGGTGGTGTAAGTATAGCCACTACCCCATAATTATCGTTCCATGAGTTTCGTAATAGGCGACAGAGGGAATCAAGCCAGGTGATGAGCAGCAGCATCTTCCTAGTAACAACTAAAAAAAACTACGGTTGCTAAGACGCCTGCCAAGCGTGGCAATTATGGAAAGTATCCTCCCTACGAGGCAATCTATTGTTCAACAGTGGACTTTGGGTAGGCTGTAATAGTAATGGTTACTATTATATTCTTTACTAATAATGACCAATATATTTTTATGATGAGTTCTCTTAAATCACCAAAAGTAACGGGTATTTTATTTAAAAACTATTTCAAATGTCTCAGTGATTCTTAAAACATTTTACGTAAAAAACGCACAAGTCTATTATAAAGTGAGACCAGAATAAAATTTTAATTATGTCGATTTTTCTGATGCGAAATTATGACTGACTGGTCTTTATGTAAAAGTACAAAACGCGGATAACAAACAAAGGGAATTTCTTTTGAGAAATCGTTTTAAAGAATTTCTTTTTGTTGACAAAAAAATTAAGAAGAATCTATGGAAGTAAGAAAATAAAGAATATAAAGCCTCAGGAGAGCAAGATCATCAAAAAACTCGTGATAGTAAAATTGCTTGATTTCTCGTGAGTACCTTATTAAAAAGGAAAACTTCCACTGCTGGGTACATGCCTCGTGGATTGTGTGTTATAAAAGATAATCACTTAGCAATTTTGATGAAGTTGGTGCTAACTTTCGATAGAGAACTTTAATTTTCAAACTATTATTATAAATAGGCAATGTTGCTTCCTATTATAAGATAATGGGTCCAACAACCAAGATACTGAAAGATGTAATGTCACATTCCAAATATCCGAAGGAATCAAAACTCTCGTTACGTAGCGCATTTCGTATAATTAACAGAAACCAGCCGCATTTATTGTTTCAAGATAATAAACATTTAATTTTATGAAATAAACACAACGTAATTGCGAAGTTTTGGAGTTGTTCGTGTATGTTTTGTACGTGGTAAAGCTGCATTAAGGCTAATGCTTAGAACAAACACGCTAGACCAAGATCTCACAAAACACCTGCTTAATGCTGTTGTTTTGTATAGTTAGGTATGAGATCTGGAAACCCTTTTATTGATAATGAGGCATTCCATCAAAGTCCTCAGGGTGACATCTAAATTTTAATTCTTTACTTACGAACACATCATGTGTGGTCGTTTCTCACCTATAAAAATGTTCTCGCACATTAAACAAAAACAGCAGTAAACTGAATACTCCAAAACATAAAAGATGAGCTGTATGCTGGTTTGCTTTCTTTTCAATAACAAAGGAAAATAACCTTCCATTAACACTAACGGGTGAAGTACGAGTAAATAGAAATTACTTACATAAACGATTCCTTGAATAAAAAATAATTTTGATTCCTACTGCTCTGTTTATTAATAAAACTACAAACTATTACACACACTGAATAATAATAGAAAATAGTATTTAAATCCTTAGAAAACCAATCATAAAAAAGCGTAGAAACTGAAGTATTTTGTTGCTATTATTTTTTTATAGAAGAGGGGCAAATGAGCAAGCGGCTTACCTGATGGTAAGTGTCGACCGCCGCCCATGAACAACTGCAACACCAAGGGAATTGCCGGTTTGCTGCCGGCCTTTTAAAAAGGAGTAAGCTCGTTTCTTAAAGTCGTATCGGTCCCAAAAATAGGCGCTGGTAAACGATTCCACAAAGAAGTCGTGTTGTACCGTTAGGGGTTCAGAAGTAGGATGGTTCTTAAAAAAGTCAAGATTTATAGTAAATTATTTTTTATTTATCTTCCGCACACGTACAAAGTAAATTTCTATGAAGGGGATCACTGGCCTGACGTAGGGGGGAAGTCCGAGCGCTGTTCCCTCAGGGTCGTAGACAGCCGGCTAATAGATGGAGCCAATGAATACCCAAGCCCGACGGTGATGATGGCCGTTAGTAGGAGGGTAGGCCAACACTCAGTTAGCTCGCGGCACGGCAAGCAAGTAGCCCTTAGGTAGTAGGTAGATCATGGAATCCCAGACGGAGGCCAGCATTAGGGAAACTTCCTGTAGCACTATATGCGCCCTAGTCAATTCCAGCACCCCTTCTATGAAGTTAAAAATTCCTAAAGCTAAGCACTAAGCAGCCTCAGCAGAAGAGATAGGAACTAAGCAGAACATTTACAATGTATAAATAAATAAGAACTCATCCCAGCGGGATCAACTGCACTTGAATAATTTAAATTTTGGATGTAGTGTTGAAGTTCAACGGTCGTTAGTTTAGGCTCACGCGCGTTGCGAACTTCAAACAGTCTCAGGTAGAAATGAACAAGGAATAGCCCGAACGGGGACTCGTGGTCGTCCGAATTCTACCGAGTCTTTTGTTTTAGAGATCGGTGAGCAAAATGGTTCACGTTGCGCGGATTAAATTAACTATTCTATGGTTCCGTAGAATAATTATTTTAAATTAACAATATGTAATAATTTATTAGTTTTTATTTTTAGATTAGAATATTATATTACTATTACCTATTTAAGATTAAATAATTATAACTATTTGTAAGGGTGCATTCAGATACACCGTTACAGTGTGAAGAAGAAAACTTCTAGTAAATCGCACAACGGTGGATCGCCAAGCATTCAGATGATGTGGATGGTAAGTGGTTAAATTCGACGTCTGGGATTAATCCGAAAAATTCCTCGTAGTAGAAAATCCAAAGCGATGCACTTTTCTTCGCAGCACCAGTGAATCAAGCCGATCGAATAGAACTCGGTCGTCGAAGATTTGAGCCGCATTGCGCTGGATACGATCAAATAGAGAGAGGCTGAACCTGCGCCTTGTAAAGTTGCAAGTGATGTGCCAGCATGAAATACTATCCCGCTCTGCTGAGAACGCCAAGATTTTTAAAAGCCAATTTAGCCTTCTCTTCCAAGTGACCACGAAACTGCACGTCATTCAATATGGTGACGTCGAGGATTCCGATACTGACTAAGGCAATAAGGGGAGTGGCCTGAAATTGAAGAAATACGACAAAGCGGTTCCTTTTAGCGGTAAACGAACAAACTTGTGTCATCTAGGGATTAAATTGAACAAGATTTAGTCGCCCTCAATCCGACTTTTTCAGACAGAATTTTTTTCCATTTCTTGGCGACATTTTCCCGAGAAATATTGACAAGGCATATAAATATATAAAGCATCACCAGATCAGTAGATCTCTTACTGTCGATGTTATGTTATATTTAATATTGTTGTTGTAATATTGATGTGGTTTGTACGTGACAAAACCCCTTTGTTGAAAATAAAGTTTTAAAAAATCCATTTGCAATTCCAAGTATGTATATTCCTATTTTGGAATAGTTACTAAACCACATTTTCGCACCAAATAGTTGGGTTATTCCAATAATATTTTAATGATGTCTTATATTTATTCGCTGATAATGTCAGTGTCATTTTAAAGTTCATTTTGTCAGAAATATTACTATATTTTGTGTTTATCTTCACTCATTTTGTATTTCAAAAACCGAATATTAATAACCAATGATACACATAATAAAAATAAGCAACGAATAAAATTTTAAATCTTGCAAACAACTCAACATTGACAGCTATTTTAGACACTATAATATGAAAAAAGGGAGTGGACATGATATATTAAGCTTTTACATTGTCCCATAATAGAATAATATTTATTATGATTTAACATTGGCTCATCATTCACTCTGCCACTCGCGTAAAGTTACTCCAATCGTAGTTATACATTAAATTGCACGGAATAATGATACACGAATTTACTCGAGATTTAAATCGTGGTATTGCTTACCTCTGGAATAGTTAATCGTGTATAAACCGAGGTTTGGTTAAATCCACCCTAAATCAGGAAACTGTAAATGTATTACAATACACTGTAAATGTGCACTCCAGGAAAATGTTATATACAATTAAATTGTAAGCACCCGTCAAACACAAACAAATACGTTAAAAAAAAACAAAGCGTAACCGTCCAAGTGCACTTCGTATAACGTACCGGCTGAATTTTGTAGATTTTTAAAGGATTTGTCCAGAATAGATGAACAGCGTCGATTTTACCTCACGCTATCGTTGTATTTCTAAGGTTCTTAATTAGAAAAGGAAATGCATAGTATTACAATGTATATTCAATAAACATTTTAATAATATGTATTAGCTATAGGTACGTTTAAGCTTAAAAATTAGTAAATTCGAATCTAGAAATTTTGTCACAAATATCTTAAGATTTTTTTATAGAATAAGGGTGACAAACAAGCATACATTCCACCTGATGGAAAGTGGATACTGTTGCCCATAAACATCTACATCAACCCACGATAAAGAATGAAAATGTAGATGCGTTGTCACCTCTGGTGACCAAGTTGGAATGTCTCCTGTAAAAAGGGTCTCCGGTTCTCTACACTCACTATACGAAACACAGGAGCATTAAGCTGCTATTCTAAGCTGGTATTCTGTGAGAGCGTGACCTTACCCAGTCGAGCCGGCCCATTTGCACTACAATTATAATAATAAAGCTGTAGCATGGCTGTACCACCTGAAGCTTACTTATTTATTATTTTATTAGTAATATATTTCAAAAATATTTAATTAAATTATGACATTTTTATAGCCCTGGTAGCTCAGGGGCTAAGCACTTGCTGTAAATTTCATAGTACGCGAGCAAACTGGGTTCAAACGCGCCGGCACCAATTCAATTATTAACTGCAATTTTAAGTTCTGATTTACCACGTACTTGGCGATGAAGGAATACATCGCGAAACCTGCATGTCTGAGAAATAAGAAAAAAAAACATATTTTGAAGTTCGCCAACACGCATTGGGGCGTCGCAGGGGACATTTCCTTGGCCTAAAACCCTCTCAGAAATGATAGGAGGCCTGGGCCCAGCAGTGGGCCGTATATATGCTGTTACTTTTTACACAATTTTTTATTTGGACAATTTTTATCGCATGAGTTGGAGAATATATTACAAATGAGTACTTACTAAATAAATTCTATATTTATATCGTCATCATAATCATTACAGCCAACTGTAAGGATTTTGATGATATTTTGATGTAGATGTTTTTTATAAAATTGAAATGACAAACGAAGTCCGCCTGATTGTAAGCGGATAGTGCAGTCCATCGACACCTGCCACCAGCTTCAAATGAAGAAGGCTGTAGATACATTATCATTAAATAGAATAGAATGCAATAGAATAGAATATTTTTTATTCAATATAGATTATTACATAATACTTATTTAAAGTCATTTTTTTATTCACCACTAGTTCGGAAAATACTTCTGTCCTGGGAAGAACCAGCAAGAAACTCAGCGGGACTTTTTTGAAACATATTTCACTTAACAATAATTTTGTGTGTACAATTTTTAAATGAATTATAATAGAACCAGCATGGTTGTGATCACCTCATTCCCAGAGGTTATTTTCATTTATGTATTCTTTGATATTATAATAACCCTTTTTGTATACTTTTTAATTAATAAAACATTTAAACTTGTTTATTGTGAAAAAGACATTTAAATGTTGTACATTTTCTGGGATTTTTTTGTAAAAGTGTATACATTGCCCTATTAATGAATTACTAATTCTGTAAAACAAAAATTGTGTACGAATATTACAGCAATGTCCATATTATATTGTTAGGACTTAACTTAGTTAAACAAAATAAATAAATTAGATAATCAAACAAATAAAATTAACTAATAAATGTCATTGTACCTTTCTTATCTATATAACTATTCTACTCAACCATTAATATTCATCACAAATGTTCAATAATATATTATTTACATTATATAATAAAGAAAAAACCAATAACAAAAAAAATGTCAACCTACTCCATAATTAAAAAAAATATAACAAAATATTATAACTACTCTACAGTTAAAATTCATCAATATTATAAATACATTCTCTATAAGTAGTGCCTTCAACTCTCTAACTACTAACTAACTAGTTAGATTATGATTTTTGTTTCAAAAAAATAATTATATTATAATGAAGTATACATCCGCTTATGCTTTCCCTCCTTTTCTTATCCATGTAATCTATTATTGTTTATTTCACTTATTAAAATTATTAAGCGGGTTATACATTGTAACTTATCCATTTTTAATGTTAAGAATTGTGCTTGTGTGCTATGTCCTCTCTACTTCTCACTATTTGTGTAAGACAATCAGCCCAACTTAATTACATGGGACCAAAAGGAAATGACACAGATAATATAATAAGTAAAATTTATAATGTAGCACCGTGTAGTGGCGGTGTAAGAATATCCACTACCCAATTCGTTCCGAGGGTGTCGTAAGTGGCGACAGAAGAAAACAAACCAAAAGATAGTGCAGCAGTGTTTACCTAATAACAACTAAAAAATTAAAAATAAAACTACGGCTGCCAACTCACCAGCTAAGCGTAGCAACTATGGCAACATAGTCCATTCGAGGCAATCTAGGAAGGCCTATGTTCGGCAGTGGACTTTGAGTGGCTGTAATAACTGAAAGATGTATAACTAATTAACATAATATAGAATGAAGAAATAACTGCTTGTCATTTAAATTACAAAATTTAAGTGGCAAACAAAAATAACATTATATTAATTAGAAATAAGTAGTAAAAGTTGACTGCAGGTGTCTATTGGCTGCAGTAGCCGCTTGCCATCAAGTAAAGTGTTCATTTGATTGTCACCTAAGTAAAAAAAACTTTAAATGATTTTAAATTGAAAACGGGAGATGGCTGTACTGGCATCGGAGGCCAACAGATTTTTGGGCTTTTCCCTTAGTTGTTTCTTTCGGTACCTGAGATGTATGATAGCATTGCAATTACATGGTACAAATTCATAGTTACTTAGATTCTCTTTCAAAAGGCACTATGATATTGCAAGAGCTTTATTTGTCTACGAAAGGTTTAATGAATTACAAAAATATTTAATTTTATTGAAACTACAACTAATATTCGACGAATTTAATTTTTATTTTTTACTTTTATATCTATTATATACTTACAGGCCTCTTTTTCTGACTAGCCGAGTAGTGTATGTAGCACCTTGTTACCTGGTATTGCCGCTAAGCAGCGTTGCACCAACTACTGTAGTCTAGTTTGAAAGGTAAGAGGGCCGGTATAGTTAAAAGAAGTGGGTCATATCATTAGTGACAATAAAATTGTACTCATCTTTGTTTGATGTTGACTGCAAGTCTTTATTGTCTGCAGATTTCTTTTGCCCTTAGGAACTTTAGTCCTATATTACTTTAATATTAAAAATAGATATACGAATAGAATGTCTTGAAAATCTGTCTTAGCACAACAGCATTTTATAATTTGGGGAACTTTTAAAACTATATTCGAACTACGAGTATATTCCTAAAAAATTTATTACTTCAGTCAAGAGTAACCCATTCGAATCAAAGAAATCCACTAACCCTTATCATCCTGTGGGTGTCGTTAGAGGTGACAGAGGGAAATAAAACAGAAGATGGGATGAATGCATCTACATCATGGATAGATGACATCTACCAGATTACATCTCAAAATAATTAAAAACGATTACTAGCCCCTGCCAATGTTTAAATATTTTTTAAATTGTAAATGATTGAAAATATATTTTATGTATCTAACGCATTAGGCACATGGAAGAGATTCGCTTCCTGAAGGGCCGAATATAAGAAAGAACTTATCTATTTCATTTGCAATGTAAATTAAACTTTCCTAAAAAAGAAAAAAACGATAGCAGACGAAAGAACAGAAATCGATCATTGTCGAAGTTTGCGTCGTTTCCACATTTTTATTGCCTTACTTCAAAACTTGGAAAAATTTATACGGTGCATCAAATTTTGTGGAAATCATGTGAAAGTTAGAAATAAAGACATTTATTTATTGATGCTATACAAATCACATGAATAATAAAACAATTAATATAGGGCAAACTAAGACTTGATGTAATGGGGTGTGAATGCGTATATATACGTATATTTTTTTTACATAAAGGAGGTGTATGAAAATGTTTAATAACCTCTTTAGTAACACGGATTTATTATAAGTAACATTCTAATCTAGTCTTATATACGTTTAGAATACTTATCTAATGTACACTTCACCATAATTAATGAATTGAGTACATTAATATAGTTTAGAGAGCGAGCATTTGTAGAAGTAGTTTTAGAAGGCTTGTTGGGTAGATTCTTTTGCGAATTTCATTCATTAAATTAATTAGATCATTCGTTTTTATTTGCTAATTTTTTAATTGATTCATAGCAAGAAAATAAATAGTTTTTACTTACATTAAAATATATATTGTTAAGAATGAGGGTAAAAAAATAAAAGGAAATATGGACATATGAAGGTAGGACTGTAATCTCCCACCCGTTCTAGCAGTCGGTAATTCTACGAGTCTCACGGTCCTTACTATGCCCGTTGGGGTATTCTACTCGTATAGGCAAGGAAGATCGTGTTGGTGAGAGACTGCCCTGTTTTACATTGAGATGGGTAGTGATGCTGTTGGTTTGCATACTTTGGTGTTATCATGTAATTGGGTCAGGGTTTGTTATCGAGTAGTGTTCTTTTATTTAAATAATTTTGAGAATAATTTCCAACATCAGAAGTGGAATAATTTCTTACATCAGAAGTGTGATAATTTCTTACAATATATCATAAAATAAAATAAAATATAGACAGTATTTTCTTAAGAAAACCAGTTGATTAGAGCTTTGGAGTGCGGAGTCCGCCTTGTTTAACGAGTTGGAAGACTACAGGGTCACATGCTCTTGAAATATGTTCATTCATTAATTTATTACGGCCTATCAAGGACTTTGCTGAACATACACCTTCTCCATAGATTGCCTCATAATCAATTGAGGTAATTTAATTGAGACAATGAAAGACAGACAGTTTATACCATAGTTGCTACCATGGTAGGCGGATTGGCAGCCACAGTTTTTTTTTTTTAAATTATTTTAAGCTGTTATTGGGAAGATTGTACTTTAATGTAAGAGACCTTTATTTAATGAACCAATAACCAAACATTAGTTCAAATTTACTATCCTGCTATTTGACAATTAGAGCGTGCTTTATGTTTTACGTCGTAAAATGTGTTGTACCTATTCTTTCCTACATTCTCTTCGTACCTATTAATTTTAAGGACGTCTATGCAATTTGATGTATGAAAATTAAAGCGAATACACTGGCAGGATCAGCACGAATAAAGATAAAATATTGTTTGGTTTAATATATGATATTTAATAGGTTCGTTGGCTCCGTGGCGCAGTGGTTTAGTTGTATGGCCTACAAATAAGTGTTCCGGGTGTGGATTTTTATCCGCGTGAAATTTATCTATGTAAACTACCTCCATGATACAGAAGAAAATCTAAGTGTGGGGATATTTAAAAAGAAAAGGATCTCTGCCCATCTTTTGCTTTGTTTCCGTCTGTCTCCTCTTTCGACACTCTCGTGACGACATGGGGGCAGTGGATATTTTTACCCCGCCATTACACGATTACAATATTCATCATTATTACCATCAACTATTTCTAAGTTCACAGATTCTAAAGTTTAATATAAATTATGCGAGTATAATTGCCTATACTCACTACAGTATAATGGTGGCTAAAATAAACGTCCGCAGTAACAGTAACAGTTTACAAGTTCGATTCCCGCCGACAACAATGAAATTATTCATTTCAATTGTATGGTGTTGACGTCAACCTATATAAACCTTTATATTACAGAAGCATTTTCAGCTTAGTTGTTTTTTTTAATGAGGACGACAAACGAGCACACATTCTAGCTGTTGGTAAGTAGATGCTATGGTCTATAAACATCTACATTTCTATGCTCGATTAAGGAACAAGACGCAGATGCGTCGTCACCCCCAAAGATTAAGGTTGAATTCCACATATCCATTAAAAAAGATCTCCGGTTCTCTATACTCACCATACACAAAACACAAGAACATTATAAGCTGTTATTTCAGGCTGGTATTCTGAAGAGCATTTTCCTTCCCCGGTCAAGCCAACCCATACGTGCTACAATGATATAGCTGCAGCATGGTGGTATTACTGTTAATAGGGTTGCTGTTAGTCATCAAAAAATACATAGCTCCTTAATAAGATATAGTACATTTAGTTTAGTAATTGCTAATTTACATATGACGTCTCCGTAACGCAATAGCTTAGCTTAAGTTACAGCGCAAAGAGCCGCGGGTTCGAATTCCGTACGGAACAAGTATTTGTATGTCCCACAAATAATTGATCCGGGTCTGGTTGTTTGTCCATGTGAAATTTATGTATATAAACTGCCCCACGATACAAGAGAAAATCCTAGTGTGAAGGTAAAGTTATCGAAAAAAAAACAATTTCGGATGAAGCCTTTATTTTAAAGGCAGTTTAAATGTCTATGAATTTTTATACGCGTCGAAGGTTGTTAACTACACCGGCTGCTCTGACAGAGTGCAGCAAGCTAAAATAAAGTACAAAGCTGAAATAATAATTATTTTAGTTAAAACTAATTTGAAAATTGCATTTATTTTTAGTTGCGGCTATAATGTAGTTCGAAGAACTGACAACCGATAGGGAAGAAAGGTTTTTGTGTGGCACTCTCGTACCAATACTAGAAGGAAGAACGTTTTGTGGCATTGAGAAGAGGAAGGTGTACGTTCAGCAGTAGATTTCTGAAGGGTTGTGTAAAGATTATAATGATGATGGTTACTATGTTGTAATGATAAATAGAGACATTTCAGGTATTTTTCTTATCCTGACTGGTGGTTTATTAATTTTATTATTTTCTATCTAAAAATGTGTGTGTGTGTGCGTGCTCGTGTACGCGTTTGCGCGCGTGCGTGCGTGCGTGTGCGTGTATGTGTGCGAGTGCGAGTGCGAGTGTGAGTGAGAGTTCGAGTCAGAGTGTACGTGTGCGTGTGCGTGTGCGTGTGCGCTTAAAAAGAACTTCTATAACAAAACTACAACAACAGAAATTGAAACGCATTTTATCATAACCTTATTTCAAAGTTACGCTTGAAAGGGTTAAATTTGAGAGACTATGTTTTAAGATGGAAGTCATTGAACTGGAAATGTTCGTAATAGGCCAAATTGACTCCTTTTGGCTTCAAATGGATATTGTCAAATGGTTATTCTCAGGTTATATCAGCTATCTACGAAAAGGTCGTGGAAGAAATCACTTTCATGGTAATAAGACCACCTGTATCAAGCTTCTTTTTAAAATGTTTTGTCATTCATTATGTATTTCTCTATTTAAATATAGATAAAAATCACATATATAGTGAATCTCTACATATAATATTTTCTTTAGTCCATTGTAGTGACTTCATTACGGCCAGACGGCAAATTTTCAAAGATGTCTCAAACAATTGCGAGGTAATATTTGGTAGCGAAACGATCGAAATCATTTTCAGTGCCTAGAAGATTCTACTGTGTCATGTAATATAAATTACAAGCTTATTGGACGATATAAATTACAAACTTATGGAAACTAAAATTGACGGCTCCGTGGCGCAGTAGTTTTTGTACAAAGTTCGAGTGCGAGGAATATAAATAAAAAAATTGAGTCATTATCAGGAAGATGCTGCTGCCCATCTCTACTTTAGTTTCCTTTTGTCGCCCCTTCCGACACCCATGAGACGATATGAGGTAGAAGATTTTCATATTATGCCACTTGTTTTTAAGATATTCAATTAATATTTATTAATTCGCTTAAGCTTCATGTCAATAAAAATATTTATATTTTGACTAATGTGTTGTTAGCCTTTAACCCTACACTAGAACTCTGCTAGAACTCACTATAATCTACGACTAAGGTTTCTAACTAACTTGTTAGTCACTACAGTTGTGTATAGTATACAGCAGTCTTAGACCAACAAAGACAGATAGACAGTAGACCACGCACATTAAACCATGAAACCATGCTCAACTCATTATAAGACCAACTCAAACACACATACGCATCTAAAATCATTTGCAACCTTTTCACTGCAAACGAGGCATTCCATCTTAGTCCTCAGCGGTGGCAATCAAGTCTCGATTAAAAATCAATATGCAGATGCATTTTGATTTTTAATCGAGAATAGATGTACGAGTAGACGCCACAGCATCTACTTGCTATTAGGTGGACTGTGTGCTCGTTTGAAAAAAAAATCAACAATATGATTTTAGGTGCATATATGTGCCTCCAGCAGAGGACTTTTAAGTCCTTGTAAAGAAAGAAAGAACAAATATGTCTAAGTGAGTGCATATCAAAAATTTGAGTATATTTTCAGCATAGCTTTAGATAGAGCCATGCTGTAGCTACATTATAGTTGTAGTGCGAATAGGTCGGCACGACCTGGGACACCACATTCTCACAGAATAACAGCTTAATACTGTTGGTTTCGTATGGCGAGTGTAGAGAACTGGAGACCCTTTTTAATGGATACGAGGCATTCCATCTTAGTCAACATGGCTGACCACGCATCTGCGTTTTGATCGTTAATCTAGATTAAAGGTAGGTGACTATGGGCTAAGTATCCACTTACTAACAGATCCACCTGAGGGTAGCAAATGAGCCTACAGTCCACGGTATGCTCATTTGTTACTCTTGTTCTATAAAAAAAAGCTTTAAATTTACTTAGTGTTCTGTCTATCTTCCTTTGTAGGTCTGAGGCAACAATTAAAATGGCTGTAAATTGTGGTAGCACTGTGTTCTGCGATTTAAGCCATTTCTGTCTTTGTCACTTGTGGCGGCTCGTATTAACTGAACACTGATGGATGGGAAACGACATTATAACTAACTACAAGAGGGACACTGTCTAAATCAACGTAGAGTTATAAAATGTTTTATATAAAAAAAAAAAAAATTCATGCGGCAGAGCCATGCTTATGATTGTAGCAAGAATGGGTCGGCTCGACCGGGGAAGGGCCATGCTATAACAGAATACCAACGTAAATTAGCAGCTTATAGCTGCTGTTCTTCGTATGGTGTTGAGAACTGGAAACATTTTTAACTTAAAATGAGGCATTCCATTTAAGTCATTACACAGTGGTAGAGCCACGCGGCAGCTTTTGCTGTCGCACGGATGGACTGGCCCAAACCGGGGTGGTACCACGACCTCACAGAATACCAGCATGAAGTAGAGGTTTACTTCTGTATTTCGCCTGGTGAGTGCAGGTGGCCGGAGGCCCAATCCCCCCACCCCATCAACATGGTAGCGGAATTAAACAGAATACTACCCCAGGAGGGTACCAGCATCCCTGGAGAATCCCTCGCTGAGTATCCACGCCCATGCTACCCTAATTTTTCTGAGCGTGGGTGCTCAGGCTGCCCCACGTATTCTGGGGGGGGGGGATGGGGGCAAAATTCCGTTTAAGGCGAAACCTGCTCAGGGCAAACGGACCAAAAAGACAAAGGCAACCCCTGCCACGCTTTCTGTGGATTTCTGCAATATCAGGGGACTTCATTCAAACCTTAACGCCGTCCACTACCATCTGGAAATGGCAGAGCTAGCCTTGATCTTTTTAACCGAGACACAGGTGTCCTCTCCGGCTGATACTTCGTATCTCTCCTACCTGGGGTACAAATTAGAACACTCCTTTCTGCCCCAGGCTGGCGTTTGCGTGTACGTCAGAGAAAACATCTGTTTTCGACGCCTCGGCAGTCTTGAAGGTACGGAGGTCCGCACCTTCAAGACTGCCGAAGGTGGAGGATGGACAGGTGTCCATCCTACAGACTCCGTGCTACAACTGGTCCCATCCGCAGAGTTCGTAATGCTCGGTGATTTTAACGCCCACCACGGTGAATGGCTTGGTTCCCGTTTAACCAATCATGCGGGTAGATCTGTATATGACTTTGCCTTGTCATATGGTCTAACACAACTGGTTACTTCGCCTACGCGGATCCCAGATGTGGAGGACCATGTACCTTCCCTGTTGGACCTTCTGCTGAGCTCTCATCCGGATGGATATCAGGCCTCCGTCAATGCCTCTCTTGGCTCTTCGGACCATTGTCTGATCCGGAGTACGGTGCCACTCACGCTCCCATCGAATTTGCGATCTGCAGGTCGCCGCCGTGTTTGGAATTATAGGTCGGCCGATTGGGACGGGATGCGGTCTTTTTTTGCATCCTACCCTTGGGGGCGTGTTTGCTTCTCGCCGCATGATCCCAACGTTGTTGCTTATTTTGTCGCTGATGTGCACTTCTTCGGGAATGGAATTATTTATTCCATCATCTGTGGTGCCTATCGGAGGCAGAACTCAGCCATGGTTTAGTCACTCCTGTAAAATTGCATCACGCTATAAGCAGGAGTGCTACCGGGCCTGGGCTAATGCATCAACGCCCCGAGATGTAAACACCAGCGCTCTTAAAAAGAAGTATAATTCCGTCTCCAGGTCCTTCAAAAGTGTCATTGCCAAGGCAAAGTTGAGCACATCGGCAGAATTGGCGAGAAACTAGTTCGCCACCCTTTGGGAACGGGTACATTCTGGTCTCTCGCCAACGCTTTCCAAGGGAACTTCCGTCAGCCACCTCTGCCATCTCTACACAGGGTGGACGACTCACTGGCCAATGACGCAAAGGAGAAAGCCGATTTGCTAGGCTCTCTTTTTGTTTCCAACTCGACTCTTGATGATGGGGGGAACACACCGCCGACCATACCGCGGTGTGAGTGCTCCATGCAGGATGTGCTGTTTACACAGCGCTCGGTACGCAAAGCCCTCCTCTCCCTGGACGTCAAAAAGTCGAGTGGGCCTGATGGAGTTCCACCTATTGTGCTGAAGACGTGTGCTCCGGAGTTGGCACCGGTTTTAACGTGTCTTTTCCAGTACACCTACTCCATAGGCGTAGTCCCGAACTCATGGAAGACAGCTTTGGTGCACCAGATCCCTAAAAACGGCGACCGCTCAGATTAGTCCAACTACAGGCCTATCGCTATCAACTTCTTGTTCTCCAAAGTAATGAAAACTGTTGCTAACTGCCAGCTCATGCGGTACCTTGAGGATCAACAGCTGATTAGTGACAGCCAATACGGTTTCCGTCGAGGTCGATCGGCTGATGATCTTCTAGGTTACCTAACTCATAGATGGGCGGAGGCAGTGGAGTCCTAGGGGGAGGCGTTGGCCGTTAGTTTGGACGTAGCAAAGGCCTTCGATCGGGTTTGGCACAAAGCGCTTATTTCTAAGCTCCCTTCCTATGGGCTTCCCGAGAAATTGAGCAATTCGATCACCAGTTTTCTTGCAAATCGGATCATCAGGGTCGTAGTAGACGGTGCATGCTCCGATTACAAGCCCATTAACGGTGGTGTTCCACAAGGCTGCGTGCTATCACCAACGCTGTTTCTTTTGCATATCAATGATATGTTATAAAGCGGTAACATTCATTGCTGTGCGGACAACAGCACTGGTGATGCTTTATACACCGGCCGTGTCAATATTTCTCGGGAAAACGTCGCTGAGTACCGGAAAAAACTTGTGTCTGAAGTCGAGACTTTGTTGAACAAAGTCTCAGACTGGGGGCGAATAAAGTTCAATCCCCAGAAGACACAAGTATAAAAAGAACCCCTTTGTCGTATATCCTCAGTTTCAAGGCACTCCCCTTGTTGCCTCAGCCAGTATCGGAGTCCTCGGTGTCGACATATCGAGTGATATGCAATTTCGTGGTCACTTGGCAGAGAAGGCCAAATTGGCCCCTAAAAAGCTTGACGTGCTCAGAAGAGCAGGACAGTATTTCATGCCAGCACACCGCTTGCAACTTTACAAGGCACACGTTCGGCCCTACATGGAATATTGTTCCCATCTCCGGGCAGGGGGTCCCAGTGACATCTCCTTCCACTTGACCGCATCCAGCGCAGAGCGGTTCGATTTGTCGACGACCGAGTTCTTTCCGATCGGCTGGACTCACTGGCACTGCGTAGAGATGTTGCATCTCTTTGCGTATTTTATCGCATCTATCACGGAGAGTGCTCTGAGGAATTGTTCGGACTAATTCCAGCCGCTCAATTTTACCATCGCACATCGCGACAGAACTCGAGATACTCGAGAACTTCTTTGTGGAATGGATTACCACCAGCAATTTTTCCGGACCGATACGGGACCTTCAAGAAATGAGCCTAATCCTTCTTAAAAGGCCGGCAACGCATCTACAATTCTCCTGGTGTTGCAGTTGTTCATGGGCGGCGGTAGTCACTTACCGTCAGGTGAGCCGCATGCTCGTTTGCCCCCTCACCTATAAAAAAAAAGTCCTTATGGATGAAAACGCATCTGCGTTTTGTTCTTTAATCGAGCATAGGAATGTAAATGTCTATACGCCATAGCATCTACTTACCAACAGATAGACTGTGTACTCGTTTGTTATCCTTAAACTATTAAAAATAAAGTGGTATTGTACGCAATTGTTGGATGGCGAGAACTTGTTTTGTCTAAATAGTATACAACGCACCATTTTGTTTTGATACTAATACTATGAATAAATAGCAAAACGTCCTCTGCTTTACCTTTTTCTTTGTCATTATCAGCAAGATACTGCTGAATAAAGGCCTCCTTCCGTTGTTCCCACGTCGTATGGGCACCTGAAGGAAGTGACGCTGCTTCTTAATTTCAACTGCAGCGCACACTAGATCCACATTATTAAATGTTTCAGAAAAAAAAAACTTACGGTTCTTTCAAATGCATTTTTGTTAATTTTTATATTTATTCACTTTTTTACCTTGAGCTTGTGATTTGCCTCAGTTGACTGAAAAAGGACAATAATTAAACTTTTAGTAAAAAGTTAAAGGCATTTTAAAAGAGCGAAAAATTATAAAATAATTACTAAAGTCAGGGATTTAATTCCGCTATAAACTTTGTCTTACCATGGAATGCCACAAAACACTATCGTGATCCACCTGAATCCACCGAATTCTTACACCAAAAAGTACTTAACGAAGTCGTCACTACATTAAGAGACCAGACTGGACTAGACTCGAGTAATTCAGACTAGATTACGTTCCTCCCACAAGACTGTTTCTTTTTGTGAACCGTTTTTCGCTTTTTAAATATTATAAAAGTACTGTAACTTTTGTGTCGATATTATTATATCAGTTTTGTCCTTTATATTAAATGTAAGAAATTGTATTGGTAAAATATAATACAAGATACTTATTGAACATTCAATTCCAAGAATAGCATAAAAACTTTTATTGTGGATCACATTTATTTGTAATTTGGGAAAACGTTTCCGATACTGAGAATTGGCAGGAATAATTTCATCGACTATAAAGCAGCTTACGAAAAATTGGGTATATTGATATTAAAGTGGCCCAATTTCATTGTAGCTTAATTTACGTAATTATTACAAAATGCTCCCGTGAGTGCTGTTTATTTAATATCAAAATTGATTAAGTTTAAATTATTGGGATATAATAATTTTTGCGTGTTATTTAAGACATTCTTATAAATTCCTTGACAAAAAAAAAGATTATTTTAGCAAGATTTCTGAACTCATCTTTCAGCATTTTATATTATTTTTGTTTATAATACAAGCTCGCTATGGCGCAAAAGCGAAATGGAATCCTTATTCGACGTATACCTTCTTCGAGAATTTTATTAACGGAATTCTTTGACACGTTTCAGATTTTTAACACTGTTTAGAATTTGTTGGGATGAAAATTTACATAACATTAAAATTAACTTTTGACGGCTTCGTGGCGCAGTGGCTTAGCAATAAGTGGTAGGTTTTGGGGCCGCGAGTTCGAATCCCGCATGAAACAAGTATTTGTATGGCCTACAAAGATTTTTTCGAATCTGGATGTTTTTCTTTATGGAATTTATGTTCGTATACCAAAAAAAATGTAGATGTGACTAAGATGGAATCTTCGTTTCCAGTAAAAAGGATCTCCGGTTTTATAATTATACTCACCATACGAAACACAGCAGCATTAAGCTACTATTTTTCTATTTTACGCTAGTATTCTGTGAGAGGGTGATCCTTACCCGGTCCACTACTGTGCGTTTAACTAAGAGTTTTCTTCCTCACACAACTTTTTTGTGGAATTGTTTACCACCGTCAATTTTTCCTGTCCGATACAACAAAGCGACCTTCAAGAAATGGGAAAACGCACCTACAATTCCCTGGCGTCAAAATTTACTGGCGACGGTCGACATTTACCATCAGATGAACAGCATGCCCGTTGGCCCCCTGTTATAAATAAAAAAAGGTTCTCAATACGACTGTACGTTTTTTGTATGTATGTTACGCGAGATCTTCGACAACTTTAAACCGATTTAGATGATTCTTTTTTTTAGTAAATAGGTTATATTCCGATATACATTTAGAATAAAAGTTGCACCCCTAAGGGTGATAAAACAGGGTATGAAGTTTTAATGTAATTATTTAGACAATTCAAAAGGGTAAAAAAATACATTTAATAAATAAAAAGTAAAAGCCGATTTGAAGAAATAAAATAATTTTACATTCTGTAGTCGGGGTCTTAATTCTTCTATATACTGCGTCTTAGCGCCGGAATTTGCAATTATTTTATTCCCTTTTCAGGTCTTCAAAGTCGGCGTATACTGGTAATGGAAAAAAACCAATTATTATTTTCAGTCTGACTCTATATTCGAAGTCGGGACCACATGAGCAGCAGTCTAACGACCACTTGACGACCGAGGCAATCTAAGGCGATCGCCATAATAAGTACTGCGGTTGCTAACTCACCTGCTAAGCGAGCCAATTTTGGCAAAAATCCCCCTATGAGGCAGTCTATGGGGGAGAACTATGTACAGCAATGGACTTTTGATAGAATGTAGCGGTATATTATAGTTACAGTTATCATGCATAAATAGTTCGAAGAAAATATTCGTATATTGTACAAAATTGTTTCCACATTACACTTATTATTTTTTCTGCTTAGTCTAGACCGGCAGAGAATGCCTTGTGACATTATGTCCGCCTTTAACTACATGCTGTGCAAAAAAACCGTAAATAGATAAATATACAAATGAATAAATAAAACCGTATTCTCTGGATAGAGGCATTTTTTCTAAGTCCTAAGGTGTGACAACGTATCTACATTTTGATTTTTAATCAAGAATAGTTGTAATGTCTATGGGCCACAGTATTTGATAGAACCGCGTGGACTGTGTATTAGTTTGGCGCCTTTATTCGTTAAAAAATACACACATGGATAAATAAGTAAATAAAATGGTCAAATAAATTTGAAATGGCATTAACGTTAACATTTTGAACAACAATTTAATTTTTGTTTTATTGTTCTGTTATTGCATTCTTAAAACCAACTGGCGCAGTAATAACGTTACTTCTAATGTTCTTAATAAAGAGTATATCTCTAAAATGTTCTCTTTAATTGCTCCTCATGAAAATATATTTTACAATTCTTAAGCCCACCTGCCTCTTTTTCCCCTCCAGTCATTACAAACTTAAAGAGTAAAAAGTTATTAAGTCATTTTAAAGACATATTTTAAGTATAGTGCGAGAGTGAATGTTCATCGTGTTACTTGTTTTGTGTTTTGTGATTCTCAATTATTTAGAGATTGTTACTTTTGCATCATGAAAGCAAACTTATAACACGGGATGTGTCCGGAACGAAGCTCCATTGCTAATACAAAAGATAGAAGATATTTAACACTTTCTCGTGGAATATTCCCAGAACCATCACGAGAGGAAACTATTGGTTTACAAAACTAACATAAAAATGTGTAACATAGGTGAATGTCAAAGCATTATCTCTGAATCATTGTCAAGTGTTGTTCAAATGGTGTATCATTTAGTTAGTGTTGATATAATTTATGGCCAAATACCCAAACGCTACCCAATTTTAAGATTTCGTTAAATCTCGTGGTGTCACAGTCACTTTGACTTAAAGTGATGGAGACAGAACGAGACTTAACGGCGTCTTAAAATTGATTAGCACTTGAGTATTTGGGCATTAGTTATTTTACAGGTAATTCAATAAATTGTTTTGTGTTATTTAGTTATAAGGTACAATAGCAAGTATTGTAAAAAATTGCTACTTCCCTGACATAATCGCACATTAGTGTCGCGTGATGAACGTTATTACATGACTACACCAAAATAGATTAAATGTACAAGCCAACAGCTTCACCGCTTATCTCAATCGCACACAGGGCAGCCTCTCCGCAACACGACTTTTGGTTATATAGTCCTTCTTGCTTGACGAGATACTACAAAAATAAATAAGGTTTACGAGATCTAACCTCATTTCTATTTGGTTCCTTTTATATTCGTACGAGTATAAATCAAAGACACAACAACTGATGAGAAACATTCTCCAGTGGCAGCCTTTTCCTAGCAAGCACAGTGTTAGGCGACCTCCCACAAGATTTAGTGACGACCTGATGAAATACGGTAATTGATAAGGGTAGAAATCTATGAGGGAAGCCTATGTTGTTTTTTTTTTTCACTAAAATGTTTACTCCTACACTAGGATTTTATCCTGTATTGTGGAGGTTGTTTACATACATAAATTGAACAAGCACAAACTTACTTTTTCCGTGTGTGGGATCCGAGCCTGAGGCTGTTAGTGCTGCAAAACAATGCTAAACCACTGCGCCACGGAGCCATCAACTTGAAATGTGATGGGATTTAATAGTGATAGTGATATCCCTATTAAATCCCATCACATTTCTTACTTACTACTTTTTATTTATTAGACAGCTACAGCTAGGTAATTTGTGGTTTTAATTCTTATTAAATTCCTATAGGCTGCTATTTTAAGTCGGCTTTTTTTATTGCCACCAAGTCATAATAGATAGACATATAGTGCCACGGACTTTCTTTCAGAAGATAGACATGGCAGGAAATTTTAATTTAGATTTTTTATAGACCTTATTGTGCATATACTTAATTTGAGCCGTCAACAAATCAAATACATCTAAGATTAACCACCCGCACTTGGCTACATCTAGTTTTATTTGCACTTCGGCTTTTAGCCATAAGTAACAAATATAATATACTATTCATAAGTAAGTAAAGTAATGTAAGTAGAGCCTAACAGTGATATATTTCATATATGAGCGGTATATTTAATAAGAGCTAATACAACAGTAGACAAGTGGTAAAATTAAAAATTTTATACAACCGACTTCAATATAAATAAAATGAGAACATCATCAATGTAGTCGAAATGAATTAAATAAGCATTATTAAGGATGACTCAAAAACTACTGATCAAATTTATATGGGACCACATGAAAAGTACAAGCTTTCAAATAAAAAAAGAGTCATCAAAAACGGTTGACCTAGAAAAAGCACACAAAAAAAATCAGTCGTATTGAGAACCTCTTCCTTTTATGAAGTCGGTTGAAAAAGAGCTAAAATTTTATGTTCAAATATATTACACTTTGCTCGTGATTGAATATTTTATTGGATGACACTAATTATTAATTTTTAGAATTAATTTTATGCGTTAAAAAGCAATTTTTTTATATAATAAAGGTAACAAACGGGCACACAGTCCACCTGATAGTAAGTGGATGCTGTGGCCCATAGACATCTACATCTATTCTCAATTAAGGATCAAAATGCATATACCTTGTCACCACTTAGGACTAAGATGGAATGACACGTTTCGAGTAAAAAAGGATCTCCTGTTATCTACGCTTACCATACGAAAAACACAGCAGCATTAAACCACTTTTTACGCTGGTATTCTCGATCGTAGTGCTTCCTCGGTCAAGGTGACCTATTTGTGATACAACTACAATAATATAGCTTTCGCGTAGCTTTACCACGTATGAAACGTATGATTGGCTTTATAAGCTGTATTATGAAATAGGTATATAACTCTTTTTTAGTATCTACATATTAATTATATTAACTACATATAAACAGTTATTTATTTAATTAACAGTTTATGTACACACATACTTCGATAGGAAAATGGTAAAAAACATTATGTACAAAGGCACTGCTTATTCCATGATGAAATTTCTTCCAGCAGGCCTGTTGAAGGATAGCTGAAGGAAATAGTAGTTACATAAATTGAATAAAAAAACGTTTTCATCCATTATTGACAATTTTCAGCTTTTTGTTTATATAACTGAAAAAACTCACGGCGTGATGCTGGTTGTTGAAATTTAAATCACTTTCAGAAACCTAGTTGAAAATTAAAAGTGAATCTTTTTGCATCTTTATTGGTAACATGTTTGGTTAATTTAAAATTTCCCTTTATAACAGATTTATAGTGAAATCTTTTTGTCTTTCGTAAAAGAATTCCTATATAGGTAACTTTTTAAACAAACAATTGACCTTTTATTCTACTGAATATGTCCATCTCAATTTGAAAAGTAAGTAAAGACAGTAGACACACCTTCGTAAATGAGGACCTTCATTTGTGAATACTGCGTCAGCGATTCACCCGTGAAGAATTCTTTGTGATTTATTTTAAATAAAACTTGCTTCATTATAATGTAAAATATTTTTGTTTCTCTTCACAAGGGTAAAATATTTTCAATATACAAAAAAAATCTACGTGGTAGAGCCATACTGCAGCTATAATATTACGGTTATAGTATGGATGGGTCGGCTCCACAAAGAAATGGACACGCTCTCACAGAAGAATATCTTGAAATAACAACTTAATGTTGCTGTGTTTTTTATATGGTGAGTGTAGGGAACTGGACACCCTTTTACTGGTAACGAACCATTCCATCTTAGTTCTTTAGGGATGACAATGCATTCTGCACTTTGATTCTTAATTGAAGATAGATGTGGGTGTCTATTGGCACAGCATCCACTTACTATCAGATGGACTGTATGCGCGTTTGTCACTAATATTTTTATTGAAAAAAACTATTCAGTAAAAAAAAATAGAAGAATCCTTTGCCTGCTTGACTTTACATGTCCTTGAAATATTTGCAGATCGCATGTCTCAAACACATTTTACGATGTGTTCCTAAAACCATACCATATTTCATGAAGTGAATTCATATTTTCACCGTATTATTTACTCTCTTGGTATATCATAAATTATTAGTATAATACGCATATAATTAACACCCTTGTAGCATTTACGAGTACCTTATTTAGCCTTTTAATTAAAGGTATTGCGTGCGAAGATACGTTATCACAATAAATTGTTTCCAATGTAACATTTTACTTTACTCCTTGTAATTTAGTCAGAGATTAGAAAACACAAAATGTGTACGGCTGTCTTATCAACTTCCTATTTGGTCACATCGCACATTATTTTTTTTCTTTATTTAAGGAAAGTTACTAAATTTATTTTAATAACTATTGCTTGCCTAGTGTAGTAAGGGTGTAAGAATATTATTCACAACCCCATAATATCAGGAAAAGGAAACCAAAGCAGAAGTTTGGCAGCAGTGTCTTTCTGATAACAACTAAATAATAAGTGACATGGGCACTTTATAACTTGGCTTCTCGCGAGTTGTGACATTTCCCTTTTATTAAGTACGTGTGAAAAAATAAAAATTTATTTAATAAAACTGGAGTGTCTCTTGTAGAACGTGCCAATGTGATACCCAGGAGGTTCCTAAAATTCAAATAGAAAAGCACAATCTAGAAAATCTTTTCAAAAATCTTTAAATTAGTTAAATTTTACAATGAATTCTCTGAAAATATAATTTAACAGTTTGACTTAAATAAAAAAAAAAACTTGTTAATAATATTCTGTTAAATTAGTACTAGTTCTCCTTTCACATCTCTAACAACAGCAATTTATATTTTATTACCTCATAAACAGTGGTCCGTAATCTCCGAAAAACCGTAAAATCCGAATAAGTAAGTTTAAGTGAAAATGGGCCTACCATATAGCTCGAAGAACCGACAACCGTTGGGGAAGAAAGGTTCTAGAGTGGCAGCCTCGTACTGGTAGGAAAAGTTTAGGGCGGCCCCTCACTAGATAGAGGGACGATCTGGTAAGACATACAAGTTGATGGATGCAGGTGGCTCAGGACCGTGCTCTGTGGCGTACGCAGTGTTAAAGAAAACATCCTAAGGAAACCTGCATGTCTAAAGAAAAATGTTCACCAAAGAAATATAAAAACAAAGTCAACAACTACAACAACAACGCGGTGGACTAAATGGTCAATACTTCTCTCAAGATTGGGACGTATATAGGCTGTAATTATACTTCACTTTCATTACGAAAGTAACAATTTGCTGATACATTTTTTATAATACTTTGGAAAACCGTTGGGTCAATTGAAACTTTTAACGACATACAAAAGTAAAATTGCAAATTTCAAGGCTTTTGATACACGAACACCTATTTTATTTCCATACTTTACTCGTTAGAAGCTGCTTTTATCGGTGCTACTATAAAATTTTACGTGTGTGAAAATATGTTTTTTATCTATTCATTACAACCTATAAAAGTCCACTGCTAAACCTCCCTGCTATACCTTCACATTGATTGCCTCAAAGGGGGATATGTCTCATGCTATAGTTTCTATGCTTGGGAGCCGGGATGATAACTACAGTTTTCATCTGCTGCTGTTCATCTCCTGTTTCATTACCCTCTGTCGCCACTTACGACACCCACGGAATAGTGTAGTGTTTTGTAAATAAATAACAAAACGTCTTAAGGTTTGCTTTAGAATGTTATCAAACACCAAGTGACAAAAAACCCACAATCTATCTGATGGTAAATGGATGCTGTCATCTATAGACATCTGATGGAATTCCTTGTAACTAGTAAAAAGGTTATCGGTTATTTTCATTTTCCATACGAAATACGAGTACAGTAGCATTATGTTGCTATATGGTGCAGGTATTCTTTGCAAGCGTGGGTTTTTCCCATAAGAAAATTTAAGAAAAAATTCCACCCCCATGGGTGTAAAATAAGGAATAAACTTTATCAAATAAATCTCACAGAATACCAGCGTAAAATAGTAGCCACGCTACAGCTAATGGCTGCAGGACAAATGGGTCGGCTCAACTAGAGAAGGACCACGCTCCCACAGAATACAAGCGTAAAATAGCAGCTTGATGCTGCTCTGTTTCGTATGGTGATTGTAAAGAACCGGAAACTCTTTTTACTGGAAACAAGTCATTCCACCTTAGTCCTAAGGGGTGACAACGCATCTGCATATCGATTCTTAATTGAGTATAAATGTAGATATCTATGGGCCTCAGCATCTACTTACCATCAGGTGGACTGTGTGCTCAATTGTCACCCTTAATCAATAAAAAAATTAAAGGGTATTTTAGTTGATACCTTGAGATTATGATATTCCTTAGTCCAATAAAAGGTTCAAAACATTACACTTTTAATAAAAAGAAAATGCCGACCTAAATAAGTAAAATAATGTAAGTAGGGCCTAACAGTGATATATTTCATCTATGAGCGGTATATTTGATAAGAGCTATTAAAACAGTCTACTGTAGAATTGGTAAAATTAAAAATTTTATACAACCGACTTCAATATAAATAAAATGAGAACATCATCAATGTAGTCGAAGTCAATTAAATAAGCATTATTAAGGATGACTCAAAAACAACTGATCAAATTTATATGGGACTACATGAAAAGCACTAGGTTTCAAATAAAAAAAAGAATCATAAAAATCGGTTCACCAAGAAAAAAGTTCTGAGGTAACACATAAAAAATACAGTCGAATTGAGAATCACTTCCTTATTTTGAAATCGGTCCAGAAAAAAATAAAGAATAAAATAACATCCGCATACATAATAGCTTGTCAAGTAACGGCTTTATAATATTTTGCATTATGTGCACTATGTTAGCACTGACTTCGGAAGTGGAATGTGGGATGTGGAAATTAGTTGGCTCTTACTTTTTATCAAAAGTTAAATTTCTATTAATACAACTTTTATACAAAATGTAATCAAAATTTAATTTACTTAATTTTTAATGTTCACTGGCTTATTTATTAATGGTTAGTAATCTGAACTCAAAAAGCCTTTGACGGTTGTCGCACATTTGAACCAACATAAATTATGTACCCAATAGTTCTCGTTTTCTGCGTACTTATAACATAATATAGCATTAGACATTCAAATTCATACGAGCATGAAATACATGACGCTCTCAGAACTCCTTCGAAGTTGCCAAACTAGAAAAAAAAAGAAAAAAATAATAATTTGTATGTACCTTACTATAACTATGCTTACTTTTCATTTTCAGCAGTTGTTGTAAATGTGTAACTTGTGCAAGGAGAATAATAATTCTATCTCAACATAATGTTTAATTACAAGGTCGAACAAGTAATAATTTAATGTAATATCATCTACGTACTTATAACATTGAAGTCGGTGCTAGTTCAATAGCATGAAAGCCGATAAATCTGTATAAGGTATTCATCAAATTAAAAGAATGAAAACGAAGAACGCAAATTCTGTGATCATAAGAAAAAGGCACACCTACCTACCTTAAAAAAAATGAAATAACATATGACATAAAAACAACAAAGGGTAAATGCTATTATTATAAATATTAGATGATACACCTTTTTTTAATAGTTCCGATTAGAAATCCCTTTAGAAAAGATGCAGATGTGCCTTCTAGCAGACTCAAAAATAAGCAGGAGATTCTTTATTCGACTGTTTGCCTTTTTTGTATGTTGTTACGCGAATCTTCGACGATTTTGAACTTATTGACGATGATTCTCTTTTCTTATTAATAAGTTGTATTTCAGCGGTGCCTTTATAATTATAATTTGAATATGTTCTAAGAAAATCCACCAATAAGAGTGGAAAAATGGGAGATGAAATTTTTAGTCAAACTACCTATTTGAGCGCCATACTAGCTCGCAATAAAATAGAATAGAATAGAATAATTTTTATTCAATTTAAATTGTTATATAATACTTATTAAAAGTCATTTTTTATTTACCACTAGTTCGGTAAATACATCTGTCCTGGGAAGAACCAGCTAGAAATCCAACGGATATTTTTTTAACATATTTCACCTTACAATAGTTTTGTTTGTACAATTTTTAAATGAAATTTAATAAAACCAGCATGGTGGTGATCACCTTATTTATTCCCAGGGGTTATTATCCTTTATGTGTTCTTTGATATTATCATAACCATTTTTGTACAATTTGAATCTTTAATAAAACATTTAAACTTGTTTATTGACAAATGTTGTACATTTTCTGGGTTTTTGTTGTAAAAGCGTATACATTGCCCCATAAATGAACTAATTCTGTGGAGTCTAGTAACTGTTATGACAAGCTTATGTTTGTTCTTAGTGCTTAAAGTATGAATATCTTTATTCTTATGAAAGCTATTTATGTTTATATGTACACACATTACATTTTCATAAATATATTGCGATGCCAAAGTTAATATATCTATTTCTTTAAATTTTTCTCTAAGGGACTCTTTACAATTTAAGTTATAAAAAGCCCGTACGGCTTTCTTTTGCAAAAGAAATATGGCTTCAATATCAGTCGCATTACACCATTGCAAAAGTCCATAAGACATCACGCTATGAAGTAACTAAAATAAACTTATCTAGCTGTCTCAACATTGGTGAGACTTTTAATCTTTCTTATAGCATATGCTGCAGAACTATGTCTTCCTGCTAATTTAGATATATGGGGGCTCCATTGAAGCTTCGAGTTAATAGTATTACCAAAAAAAAAAAACAGTGGTATCCACAAGACTCAACTCCTCCCCATTTAAGAGCACATTGGTATTTGAATGATTAACAAATGTGCCTTAAACTTCTAATAAAAAGTAAAAGTTGACTTCAAATAACTAAAAAGACTATATATCGGTAATATAAAAACTAACGCGTACAAATATGCAAGTTTTAATAAAATTTACCACAATAAATTATTGATGAAAATACAAATAAATTTTATTAGCATTGCAAAATCAAGTTAGTGTATGTAGATATGTAAAAGTAAGTTGGTTTCGTATTTAGGCTTGAACAATTTTGATCCTCGTGTCGTGAAGCCCTCAGAGATATGCTTTGTGAAGTTTCCCTGAAACTTACTAACAGGGATCTTTTAGTTGCATAATTTGCGGACATTCAGGTTTATGTTTACGGTCAAAATATTTTCAAAATATTTCATACGTATTGGAAATCACACAAAAGAAATAATTTTTGTTAATTTAGCCTTTTTTCTTCATTAGCCTGTAATAGTTACAGTCTATGATTCTAGGAATAATCTGCTGTAATCGCCACTCTTGGCAGACCAATCCGATCGAAGAACCAGACTTCTCGCACCTTTGAAGATAATGCTTATTTCCGAATCATCTGCAATTTACATCTGGTATAATATTATACGATGGAGACGGTACATCTCCTATTCAAATAATATTTGGATAGGTAATACCTACCTCTAGTGAAAAAATTAAACGATGTTCGTTACAGCTGTCACTTTTAGTTGAAACACTAAACACTATACATTTAAAATACTTATGACTTTTACTTATTTTACAAACACAAATAAGGCGTATTTAACAACTGTAACTCAAAATTGAGGTGGATATTATCAATTTGCAATATTTAATTTTTGAAAATAATTGGGAGCAATTATTTTGCAACTTATCACCGGGGTTGCCACACATTAAAAAAACAAAATTAAAAAAGAAATCAAGTATCTGAAATCGCTATTCCGCGGTATACATCGGAATAAACAACCGGCTGAAATATTTGCCACCTTATGTCGTGGTATTTTCAAGACGTATTTTCACCTTGATTTATTCAGAAAACACATACAAAAGTTTAGTGATTTCGCTTAAAAATATAATCAATGAAATAGTTAAACTCAAAAAATTACACACACGGTACAAAAATAACCAAAATAACACTATTTTAAAAAAAACATAGTACTCACGTGCACAAAGCCCAAGATGTATGAAGCGTGGATTTAGACCAGCTGCTAACGCAAAACAAACCAATTATTTTGAAATGTATACACATTACTCTAAATTTATGATGATATAACTACGCAAAGTTATATTATCAATACAATAAGAGATCTTGCAGCAAAAAAGAGTTTGTAAATCGCTCGTAAGTGCAGTTTTTAGGGTTCCGTACCCAAAAGGGTAACCAACGGGACCCTATTACTAAGCCTCCGCTGTCCGTCCTACCAGCACTTTTCTTACATGAAAGTCCATGGAGCCCAAACTTGTCGACGCTGCTACCACAGGGGCACTGATGAGGTTGACAAATCGCCGCTCCTAGTAGGATTCCTACAGCGTTGCGCAAGCTTTCCCCATCAAGTAATGTGCCGAGATTACTTGATGGTAAAGCGTGTAACCAGTGACTAGATTCCTTAGTCGAAAGAGTTAGAAGGCGTGCCTGATCTTGTTCACTATGGGAATTATGAAACAAATATTTCTGCACGCTTTATACCAACGGAATATCCCACTGTTTTTGTTGGTTAACTTCCAGTGGAATATTTTCGCCGGGACAGAGCGTTCGCCATGTCTGCCCCGCCTCCGTAGTAAAGCACAGGTCTACTTTATTATTTAAAATTATGTAACATAAGTCACTGACACTATGCACGGAAGCAAGGAAAGCAGGCAATGCAACGCTAGAAATATTTCTCTCACCAATACCACCAAATTTTATAGGTAAAGTAGCTTGAGTCCAGGCTGTAGTATTTAAAGTTAAATTTAGAATTTTTTCTATAGCTATTTTAAGATTATTATCAATATCTTTTAGAATATCCGAACATTCCCAGACTGGTCTCGAGCGGAGTAAGTATGTAAATCTAGGTACAAGGAGACAATATTTTAAAATAGTAAGAGCAATGTGGGGGTTTAAATTATACAATTTATCAACGTGGTTTAAAAACTGATCAAATTTTGTTTTTAAAACAGGTTTAATACCATCGAAAAACAACGGGGCACCTAGCAGGTATAGCGATTCCGTACTGACAGTTTTTATTCCTGGAGAAATATGATTGAAATTTTGACAAAAAGTGTCTCTGTTAGAACTAGATAAATTACTGGAAAAAATATTTCGCATTTATTGCTATTTGGTTCAAGACAAATATATTTAAAATTTCTAAAAATATGAGTTAGATCACTGAGGACGTCATCTGCTCTACCTCCCAGTGTACCGTCGTCATTGGTACCAGACATTCAGCTTGGATTTCAAATTTGAAATAATGGGTTGAATTCCCAAACTGAAAAGTGCTGGACCTAGTGGGTCACCCTGCTGAACACTGACAGCAGAATCGATAATATGGTTTTCGTAAAACAAGTTAGTATTTTGACTGTAACATTGCCAAACGAAATGGTAAATTTCGGGGGTGTTGTTAGCCACTTCTTTCAGCATGGTTACCCTATCGATAGAGTTAAAAGCATTCCTTAGGTCAACCTTCTCGAGAACATCTGATTGCATCAAAGTTTGTTAAAAATGTACGCACTGAATGTACCGCCACCTCACAAAGCCGCAAAGCCTAGTTGAGTAGGCTGAAATTTTGTCTTAAGGTTAGAGATTATGTGCCTGCAAGCTAATTTTGAAGTTAAGCGTCGAAATGTAGAACCAACGGCAATAGGACGGATACCGTTATCCTTTTTTTTGAAGGCATATTATCTTGCCCCATATAAGAATGGAATGAAATTTGGATTAACATTACCAGAAAGCATAAAGTTACATAATTTTGTAATGTCATTAAGAAGTACTCCGACGGCATCACCGGCAGAAGCGCTTACAAGATCTTTAAGATGTTGAGGCGTAATTCCATCAATGCCGCCAGCAAAGCCATTCGAAAATGACATAATTGCTTCTAAAGTGTCTTTTTCAGAAATTTGTAAAGGTTGCATAGAAGTCTTGGTAGGCAGCGGTAAAGTTTGAGAAGGGTTGAGTTTTATCAAAATGAAAATGGGAATACGCGGAAGTAAATAATTTTTGCCAATTCTTTTCACTATTAGTGAAACAATTTTGAATGGTGCATGACAATGCTTTAGCAAGCTGCATCCTTGCACCTCTAGGAATTCTTTAACCACTGGTACATTACGATGATAATTGTAAATTTGCTCCGAAAAATGGGAAAATTTTGTGTCATTAGAATACTGTCATGCATGAGGTCAAGCACGCCTAGTAGCGGCAAATTTGTCATATTAAAGATGTTTAAAATTATCTAGCTAAGATCCACCTAATACAATAAAATGATGTATCTTACCTAGTTTGAAGAGCAACACTGCATTAGACTATACTTCACCTGAGTATGCCTCGTTTCGAATTGAAATATGTGTCGTATTATCGACGGTGGAGTGTTCTTCCTGGTGTGGTGGTGTTACGAGTAGTGGTGCTGTGATTAGTGGTGACGGGGATAGTGCACGCAATTGAGGGAGGGCGGGGGTGCTTATAAAACAAGGCAAGACACATCATTTTATTTTATTACGCGGATTTACCTTATTAATTTTTGACATATTTAATATAATGGATTTCTGCAAAGTAACGCTTGATTCTAAGAATTTGGCATACATTTTAACTAACCACCACTCTTGATATTAATAAAAGAGCAAATGTTTGTCAAGCACGCTAAACGCCCCACCTCATCAAACGCTACCTTAACATAAACACTAAGTGACGTGTGTGTAAAGGGCTAGGTTATGCTGAGTGTAGGTAGCACAAATCAATGATTAATATCACTGGTTGGTCGGAGGTTGTGTTGGCATTGATATTTGAGTGGTTTTAAAAAGGTTTGATGTCAGCAACCCTAAGCAAATGTATAGATTTTCTTTATTTATTTAATACATCGAAATTTTTGTAATACGAATCAATATTTAGAATGACAAATATTAATATAAAAAATCAACTTAATTTTGCAATACATTCAAACGGTCTATAAAAGTCGACAGCTGAAAATGGGTCTCCCTCATAGATTTCCCATCTCCTGTTTAGAATATTACGGTCCTGAGCAGTCTGCATCCATCGACAACTTGGTGTTTCATCAGATCGTCACTTCTTCTAGTGGGATCCGCCCAATACTGCTCTTCAATTATATGTCCGACTCATTGCCACTTCAGCTTACCGATCCGCTGGGCTATATCAGTTACTCTAGTCCTGCTGCAGATATCCTCGTTACGGATGTGTGACTATAATATAATTTAATTTATTCAGACAAAAGTAAAAAATAAACTTGCAAAATATCATTATAATTTCCAGAAGATTCTCAGTTCATTAAAAGATTTTGTATTATAAGATTTTTGAGAATCACGGTGTAGGAATATCCTCTTCCTCATATGAGCCTGTGAGTGTCGTAAAGGTGATAAAGGGAAACTCAAAAAGGAGATGGGCTGAGCAGCAGCATTTTCCTGAAAATATAAAAACTACGTTTGCCGGCCGCCTGCCAAGCGTGGCTATGACAAAATTCTCCCTATGAGGCGATACATGGGCTACTTTTATAAATTGTAATGGATACTGGATGCTTAATGCTAAGAGTGGC
Source organism: Parnassius orleans (assembly GCA_029286625.1). Lineage (NCBI taxonomy): Eukaryota > Metazoa > Arthropoda > Insecta > Lepidoptera > Papilionidae > Parnassius > Parnassius orleans. The sequence goes on along the minus strand of JAGSMP010000993.1, from coordinate 42,217 downwards.
TACAAATTAATGATTGAAACGTTTTACTTTAAAATTAAATTGTGGTTTCAGAGTAAGAGAAATCCATACCTTCTATTTATTTCGTATATATAAGAGGTGACTATGGAAATTGACAGAAATATATGTTTCCCGATATATGGTGGTACCTATAACAATCTCATTTATGCTAGACATAAAATATCCAGACCGACGACAAGGTGCAAATGTTTGGTACTGTGATCATCAATTTAGTAATCTTGGCGATTAAGGTAAATCCCCCTTGTAGTGAGAGAGGCCTATGTCCAACATTGTACTTTTACAGGCTGATGAAAAATTAAAGACTGTATAAAACACAAAATCTGCATAAAATTTTCTAAATTTGTATGATGTTGGTATGTCTTAAAAATAAATAAATAAACTTTATGTTTATTGTTTTTGTAATATTGTTATGGATTACATTATTATTTTAAAATTATCTGTTGACCGCACACTAGGCCACGCATTTCCTGTGGGAGTCTGATTTATATTTTGCAAAACTTTATCTTTTATAATCATTGTTTAACTCTAAATTAGTTTTATTATCTTATAAATATAATGTTTTAATTATATTTATTATATCACATGAATAACTCATATAATTATTAAGATCAGCAAGTATTTGATTATATTAGATTTAACATTTTTGTTTTAATTGACAAAACTATATTATTACATTTTATTATTTGCAGCGTCTTGGATAGGCTAAGTTAACCATATTGTTTTTTTTTCATAGAATAGGGTGACAAACGAGCACACAGTCCACCTGATGGAAAGTGGATGCTGTGGCCCATAGACATCTACATTTATCCTCAATAAATAATCAAAATGTAGATTGAGGACAGATTGTTAACAGTATTTTGTGTCTTATATCTAACGATAACAGATACTATTACAGTTAAAGTCCATCAAAAGTCCACTGCCGAATATTGACTAGCCCATAAAATGGATATATGCCATAGTTTCCACGCTTGGCAAGCGGGTTGGCAACTGCATTTTTCTATTTCTTTCAGTTGTTATCAGGAAGACGTTACTGCCCATATCCTGGATCGGTTTCCCTCTGTCGCCTCTTACGATACCCACGTGATGATATGGAGTAGTGGATATTCTTACACCACCACTACATAGTTATGTTTTTTATTATCATATTTTATTTAAAAATGCTTTTATCCTTCAAAGATATTCATTCTTATCGTACCATACATTATTCCAGTTACACATATCATGACTATTCAAAGATGGGACATCAGTGTGATGGGAATAAAGAAATTTAATGACTTTATTACCTTGAGTGTGGGTCCGCAAGTTTGTTTAAAAACCAACCTACTTCACCTAAATTAATTTTTTTTCACCAGAGTCTGAATTTCCCTTTGATACATGACACGTTCTCATGTCATAAGTCATCAATATATGGGTTGCTAATGTTACCCTGTGTTATTCTAATTCTAATATATAGCGCCACTAGACGGTGAAGTATAATCATATATACTATATTGTTGATTATTGTTACCCTCTCGTCCTTTTCAATATGAAACTACGATGAGTCAATTATCATCATCATCATAATTATTATTGCCATTCACAAGTTCACTGCTGAACATAGAGCAGGTCCCAGACTTAATGAAGGTGAATTAACAATATCTTAAATTAACTTTAGCTTTTTCTAATATTAAATTTATAACAAGACGAAAGTTATAGATAGTAAAGCATAATATTATATCGGGGAATATTAGTATTTAAAAATTCGTGCCTTTAATTCAAATAAAACTTTCCGTTAAAAGTATAAGAAAAGTACTTTATTCCCTGAGTATATTAAAAGTTTCGTAATTACTACGCCAGTTGTCTATTCTTTACAAGTAGCGGTACATAAAACCATTTAAGTATTATTCGAGACTGTTTTCTTTTGCAAAACTTTGTGGAAAAGAACGCAATTTTAACCAAACATAAGACATAGTTTAATTAATTTCCTGAATTGTTTGGGTTGGCGAGTTTAATCAATAATGAAATTCCCCTTAAATATTCATCATTTGTCCAAGAAACGTTATAATTTCTCAGATTTAAACAACTATTATGTTTAACTAAAGTCACTCATCCAATTTCACTGGTATCGCGTTTATTAATTGCTAAGAGAGAAGTATAATTATAGTCCACAATTTATCGCGCAAACATATCTCCCTAGAGTACATTATCCATCATTACAGCATATAATGTCTGTGACACTTAAATTTTTGTGAAAGCATTAATAAATGTTATAAATTCTTAACATAAATTGATAACTCATTGAATTTTGGCGAGGCAAAATTTTATTAATGTACCTACACAAAAACCACCTTCTCTTTATAGGTTAGTAAAAATTCAACATTTCGACTGACACAGCGATGAGTGGAGGATTTTTGTAAAGTTTCGGGCCATAATAACAAATTATATAAATATAATATATGAACAGATTTTCCGTGTATTTTTTTAGAATAAGGGTGACAAATGAGCCATAGTCCACCTGATGGTAAGTGGATGCTGTGGCAAATAGACATTTAAATTTATCCTCGATTAAGAATCAAAATGCGGAATACGTTGTCACCCCTCGTATCCAGTAAAAAGGGTCTCCGGTTATCTACACTCACACGAATTACAGCAGCATTAAGCTGCTATTTTATGCTTGTATTCTGTGAGAGCGTGGTCATACCCCGGTGGAGCCGCCCCATTCATGCTAAAACTAATATATCTGCTGCGTGGCTCTACCACGTATTAACAGATTTTCCGTTTAGTGGGCGACTTAATTGGGCCGTGTAGTGGCGGTTAAGAATATCCACTACGCCTTTTCTTCCCGTGGGTGTCATAAGAGGTGACAGTGGGCAACAGACAGGAGATGGGTAGCAGCATCTTCCTGGTAATAGCAAGATTAAAATAAAAAAAAAACTGCGGTTGCCAACCCGCTCGCCAAGCATGGCAACTATGGCAAATATCCCCTCATGAAATGAAAGTTATGAAGAGACGGCCCCCAGACCCCGGCGGCCCCGCTATTCCTGGCTATAGTGGCGACCATGGTAACGGCGGGGCAGGGGGTGCTAAGAATCTCCGGTGGAGGTTCAGTTGCCACCTAAGACGACTCGACCTGGCAACATACAACGCACGCACCCTGAGGACTGACGAGAAGATCCTGGAGCTGGAAGAAGAGATTAGAAGAGTTACGCTGGCATATTATAGGATTATCCGAGGTCCGAAGAGAGGGGGAGGACACGGTAATCCTCGAATTCGGCAACTTGTTCTATCACCGGGAGAGCGATCATCTGTCACAAGGAGGTGTTGGATTTATTATCCACAAGTCTCTCGGTAATAACGTTGTAAAGATTGTAAGTGTGTCGACGAGGGTTGCGTACCTTATATTCAGAATCACCAAACGGTATTCGTTGAAGGTCATACAGGTTTACGCACCAACCTCGGCACATCCCGATGAGGAGGTGGAAGAAATGTAAAAAGATATCGCTAGAGTCATGCATTCCTCCAAAACCCAATATACGGTGTTAATGGGAGACTTAAACGCAAAACTAGACACAAGAGAGAATGGTGAGCTAAAGGTAGGGAAATTCGGAATAGGGCAACGGAGCCCAAGGGGCCAGCAGCTGGCCGATTTCATGGAGAAAGAGGGAGTCTTTATGATGAACTCTTTCCTCCAGAAGCGACGCCACAGGAAGTGGACCTGGTCGAGCCCCAACGGTTCGACAAAAAATGAGATAAACTTCATTTTGATGACTAGACGACCACTGTTCAGTGATGTCTCAGTGATCGCGAGGGTGAACACTGGTAGCGATCGCCGAGTGGTTAGAGGCACACTGAACTTAAAAGTTAACTTGGAGAGGTCTCGTCTTATGAAATCAACGCTCCGTCCTCCTTGTGCTCTAATTCAAAGTCCCGAAACCTTTCAGCTCAGTTAGAAAACCGTTTTCAGTGATTAGAAGACTGCAATGCAGTAGAAAATGTCAATGACAAGCTCGTGGAAACTTTCCATGCGGTCGGAGCAAAGTTCTGCAAGACCCGCCGCAGAAGAACACAAAAACTCTCAGATCACACTCTTAATCTTATGGCTGTTAGACGGGAAATGAAGTTGCAGTCTTCAAAATATTTGACAGCATACAGGCAACTAAAAAGACAGATCTCCAAATGCATGCGGCGGGACTTACAAAACTTCAATACAGCTTGGATTGAAGAAGCAATCGAGTGGAACTAAGGCTTCCAAAGTCTTTGCCAGAGATCTGTCTGCCAGAAAGAGCTAACTGTCAAAGCTGAAGATCGAGTGTGATAGCATTGTTTCCCGGACACCAGATATTTTGAGTGAGATTGAGAGGTTCTATGGGCAGTTGTACACGTCATCGTTGGAGCCACACGCAAGTGTGAATAACTATCTAAGAGCAAGTCTTATCCGACACTTTTCCGATGATATCCTGGACGTCAGTCTGAGCGAGATTAGAATGGCTCTCCAGCACCTTCAAAACGGCAAGGCCCCAGGCTAGGATAGAATTATAGCGGAGCTTCTGAAAGCGGGTAGAAAACCGGTACTTGAAGTCCTTCAGAAGCTCTTTAATTCCATTCTCCATGATGGAACTACTCCGGAGGCATGGAGCGGAACTGCTATGGTCTTGTTCTTCAAGAAAGGCGACGACGCTCTCTTGAAGAACTACAGACCGATTTCCCTTCTGAGCCGCGTCTACGTGCTGTTTTTGAGAGTCATTACGAATCGTCTCGCACGCAGACTTGACGACTTCCAGCCGGTTTCCGAAAAGGTTTTAGTGCCGTAGACCACATACATACCCTTCGGCAAATTTTACAGAAGAAAGAAGAGTACAATCTGCCACTTTACCTTGCGTATGTGGACTATGAGGAAGCCTTTGATTCCGTCGAAATTTGGGTGGTGCTCAGTCCCTTCAGCGGTGTTAAGTTGACTGTCGGTATATCGAAGTGCTGAAGTGTTTTTACAGTAGGGCTACGATGGCTACCCGAGTACAGAATCAGAGTACGAAACCTATCCAACTGCAGAGAGGTGTACGACAGGGTGACTTTATATCCCCAAAAATCTTCACCGCTGCATTGGAAGACGTTTTCAAACTACTGGACTGGAAATGATACGGCAATGGCAAGTACATCACTCACCTTCGATTTGCCAACGATATAGTCCTTATGTCAGAATCGCTGGAGGACCTCAATAGTGTCTCCTATCGGATAGGTCTTAAGATGAACATGAATGAAACAAATATCATGTGTAATGTCCACGTCACACATATGCCGGTAGTTAATGGGAGCAATAAGCTCGAAATTGTAGACGAGTATGTTTACCTGGGAAAAATAGTCCGACTAGGTAAGTCCGACTTTGACCGAGAGGTCAATCGACGGATTCAACTCGGCTGGGCAGCGTTCGGGAAATCACGACACATCTTCTCGTCAGGTATACCTCAAAACTGACAAAAAACGAGATTTTACAACCAGTGCGTGTTTCCAGTGATGACTTATGGATATGAGACATGGTCCTTCATTGCTGGCCGTATGAGGACGCTCAAGGTCGCTCAGCGAGCTATGGGTAGGGCTATGCTCGAGGTTTCTCTGCGTGATAAACTTAGAAATGAGGATATCCGCAATAGAACTAAAGTGACCGACATAGCCCAACGGATTAGTAAGCTGAAGTGACAATGGACTTGCCATATAGCTCTAAGAACCGACAACCGATGGGGAAAAAAGGTTCTGGAGTGGCAGTCTCGTACCGGTAGGCGAAGTGTAGGGCGTCCCCCTACTAGATGGATTGACGAACTGGTAAGACATGCAGGAAGTCGATGGATGCAGGTGGCTCAGGACCGTCGTTTGTGGTATTCCTCGGGGGAAGCCCATGTTCAGCAGTGGACTTGTGACGGGCTGTAATGATGATGATGATGAAGCGACTTAATAGAATCCATCACCCCCTTTTCGTACAGATGAATTATTTTGTGAGAGAATTATTTTATGGCTTCTATTAGATGGCGGTATTAACATCCTATTTAAGCCAGGCGATATGTTTTAACATTTCAGAATTATTAAAGATGTGAGTTAGGGCTATGCTCGGGGTTTCTCTGCGTGATAAACTTAGAAATGAGGATATCCGCAATAGAACTAAAGTGACCGACATAGCCCAACGGATTGGTAAGCTGAAGTGGCAATGGGCCGGCCATATAGCTCTAAGAACCGACAACCGATGGGGAAAAAAGGTTCTGGAGTGGCAGTCTCGTACCGGTAGGCGAAGTGTAGGGCGTCCCCCTACTAGATGGATTGACGAACTGGTAAGACATGCAGGAAGTCGATGGATGCAGGTGGCTCAGGACCGTCGTTTGAGGTATTCCTCGGGGGAGGCCCATGTTCAGCAGTGGACTTGTGACGGGCTATAATGTAAATGTAAGACCAATGTCAAGCACTTAATAATCTATGGTCAAACAGTCGCATAGAGTGGAGTTTGTCGCCAAAGAATTTTAAAATATTGCCAACATATAATTATTAGCACTTAATAAGCTGTGCATTTTATGTGAATACAACATATCATTGATATGCAGAAGAAACAGCGTTGGTGATAGCACGCAGCCTTGTGGGATAGCGTTAATGGGCTTGTAATCCCATAAGTAAGAAGCTTCGAAAGAAGCGCTTTGTGCCAAACCCGATCGAAGGCCTTCGTTTTGTCCAAACTAACGGCCATCGCCTCCCCCTTGGACTCCACTGCCTCTGCCCATCTATGTGGGATTGGGTGCACCAAAGCTGTCTTCCATGAGTTCGGGACTACGCCTAGGGAGTAGAAGTACCGGTAAAGACGCGTTAAAACCGGTGCCAACTCCGGAGCACACGTCTTCAGCACAATAGGTGGGACTTCATCAGACCCACTCGACTTGTTGACATCCAGGGAGAGGAGTGCTTTGCACACCGAGCGCTGTGTAAACAGCACTTCCTGCATGGAGCACTCACACCGTGGAATGGTAGGCTCTTTATAAAATAATACAAGTATTTGCCTTAAAGAAAGTGTAAAAAAAATAGTATCTTGACTCATTCTGTTAAAAATATTTTCAAAAGTTCTTAGTAACAGATTGTTTTGTTAAACTTAATACTGAATCTCATATAGCAAAAGATTCCAAAAGCGTATATGGAAACGACATTCTTAATAAAAATGAATCGCTTCCGCTTTAAGAACACAAGCGATCTAATTATTGAGCACAAGTTTTATGTTTTTAATTCGTTACCAATTATGGCGAATGTTATCATCGGTCGAGATCTTATAAGAAAATGTAGATCAGTTTTGCATTTTAATTCGAATATTTTAATATTATATGATCATCTAGGTAGATCATATAACCTATTTCAAACACTTGTAACAATTCCTTGGCAAGATTTTTCTTTTATTTCACTAATGTGATAAGACGGGTTAAGATACTTAAAGTTTACATAATGATTTCTTATATTTACGCGAACACTACACATTGAATAAAACTAATTTTACGGATTATATCGCGTTTAATCAACTTATTTTTATTAATTCACGACGTTTAGGGTGCTTTACAGCACCCATAGTCACGGGGACTGAGGTGATGGACGTCCCGATGTCAGAGTTAATCCGGAGTACCTTCAGCTTTTTAATTATTAATTTTGGTCCGATCTACGCAGAATGAACTAACTGTGTCTTGAAGTCTTGCAGTGGTATGCTTGGGTTTAGTTTTAATTTTATTAATTACAGGATCCCAAGCAGGTGGTAGTACCCAGCCTCCCTCTCTATTGAAATTAGGATGTTTTTTAATTTCAATAGCCTCACGTATTATCCTTGGCAGGAATCGATGTTCTTTCGCGAGAATTTGTGGTTTATCAAATCTATGTAATGGCGGGGGCCGTCTAGGATATGATCACAAACTGCAGACTTCCCGGAACGTTGGCGCTTCACGTCAGCTATGTGTTCTTTTACGCGGGTTTTAATAGATCGTTTTGTTTGCCCTATGTATGAGAGACCACATTCACAATCAAGCTTGTACACTCCTGCATCTTGTAGAGGAATATTGCACTTGACGGATGGTAAGAACTGACAAATCTTCTTCGGCGGCTTGAAGAATGTTCTAATAGAAGCTCGCTTCAAGATGTAGCCAATCTTGTCTGTGACACCTTTGACATATGGTAGTACAGCAGGCACACGCTCGACTGTGGCCGGCTTCACTCGGTCACTGTGACGTAGGCGCGGGACCCGAAGCTTGTTGTCGTGCAGAACCTGCTTGACGTGCTGACGCTCGGCGGCCAGGTGTTTGCTGTCACAAATCCAAAAAAGACAAGTATGTACCTATACATTAAAAGAGGAACTATAGTTGAAATAATAAATCTCGAGGGAAAATAAATATTAAAAAATATTAATATATGGTATTATATGGTATGATATGTGATAAGTTCATGTTAAGGCTTTTACATTGCTCAAATCGTGAAAAACGCCCAGGTTTACAAAAAGTTTTGCCGAATCCTTTTGTTTATTTGCTACAAAAAAATTATGTTTTATAGTTTAGATCGTCACAATTTATTTGTATTGTTTAATTTTTTTGAATATTTGACCATTATTACAAAAAAAAATCTAATACAAAGGCTGTTTTAAACCTATTTTGTATTTTTCCTCAAGAACGGCTCAACAGATTAAGATTAAATTTATATTAAAATATTTGTTAAGTCATAATAAAAAAGATGTATTGTTTTTATTGTATTTTGTTAAATATATTTCATAAAGTATAGTAAAACATAATTCGGCCTCCGCCCCAAGCTCCCCGCTATGGCCGTTTACGGATATTCACCAGTGTCGATTAGACTCTTCCGACAGGTGGACTGTGCGCGCGTTATTTTCTGAAAAAATATTAAAAGTTCGCAATATTTCAAATTTATAAAACAGATTTGTTGTAAATAAAACGTACATTAGTAATAGTCGATAAAAATTAGGAATTAAGTTGATTTATGTAAATAAAATTGTTTTAGTTTTAGTTTTGTATATAATCGTATCATAGAATAGACTAAGCTTGACAATGCCGAAATACAAAAGCAAGTCAAAAGTGAAGCGTGGCCAAGCTCTTCAAAATTATTGGTAAATAAATTATCCTTGATTTTTTTTTCGTAAATAGTTATACAGGGTTTGGCAGCGTTCCGAAAACTGTCGTGTTCCCTTCTATTGTATAGGCGGGGAATTTCTTGAGCCGCAAATAAGCTTGTACTACAAAACGTCTAGTGAAAAAATATAAAATAATATGAACGTGACCATTTTTGGCTGGTCTGATGCTACAGTCCTGCACTCCGAAGGTGGGTACAGGATCTCAGTGACGGAACCACGTAAAACCATCGTGTTTGTACTCATTTGAAAGGGCTCGCAGTCACCTAGCTGTTTGTGATGATTTCACTTACCTGATGCTGCTCCCGATCCGAGGTAGTCCGAGGGTGGGTACGAAATCTCAGAACGGAACCTGTAGAACCATCGTGTTGTACCCATTTGAAAGGGCTCGCAGTTACCTAGCTGTCTGTGATGATTTCACTTACCTGATGCTGCACTCGAAGTAGTCCGAAGGTGGGTACGTGATCTCAGTGACGGAACCACGTAGAGTATAACTACTGTGTTTGTACTCATTTGAAAGGGCTCATGAGTCACCTAGCTGTTTGTGATGATTTCACTTACCTGATGCTGCACTCCGATCCGAAGTATTCCGAAGGTGGGTACAGGATCTTAGTGACGGAACCACGTAGAGTATAACTATTGTGTTTGTACTCATTTGAAAGGCTCATGATCACCTGGCTGTTTGTGATGATTTCACTTACCTGATGCTGCACTCCGATCCAGAAGTAGTCCGAGGGTGGGTACGAGATCTCAGTGACGGAACAATGTAGAACCATCGTGTTTGTACATTTGAAAGGGCTCGCACTTACCTAGCTGTCTGATGATTTCTTACCTGATTCTGCACTCAAGAGTAGTCCGAAGTTGGGTACAGGATCTCAGTGACGGAACCACGTAGAACCATCGTGTTTGTACTCATTTGAAGGGCTCGCAGTTACCTAGCTGTCTGTGATGATTTCCTTACCTGATGCTGCACTCAGTAGTCCGAAGGTGGGTACAGGATCTCAGTGACGGAACCACGTAGAACCATCGTGTTTGTACTCATTTGAAAGGGCTCACAGTTACCTAGCTGTCTGTGATGATTTCACTTACCTGATGCTGCACTCGAAGTATTTCGAAGGTGGGTACAGGATCTCAGTGACGGAACCACGTGAGTAGAACTATTGTGTTTGTACTCATTTGAAAGGGCTGGCAGTCACCTAGCTGTTTGTGATGATTTCACTTACCTTATGCTGCACTCCGATCCGAAGTAGTCGAGGGTGGGTACGGATCTCAGTGACGGAACCATGTAGAACCATCGTGTTTGTACCCATTTGAAAGCGCAGTTACCTGTGTCTGTGATGATTTCCTTACCTGATGCTGCACTCCGAAGTAGTCCGAAGGTGGGTACGTGATCTCAGTGACGGACCATGTAGAACCATCGTGTTTGTCCTCATTTGAAGGGCTCGCAGTTACCTAGCTGTCTGTGATGATTTCACTTACCTGATGCTACTCGAAGAAGTAGTCCGAAGGTGGGTACGTGATCTCAGTGACGGAACCACGTAGAACCATCGTGTTTGTACTCATTTGAAAGGGCTCGCACTTATAGCTGTCTGTGATGATTTTTTTACCTTTTCTAAAATGCTTTTATTGTACTCTTTTGTTGAGGAGTGACTGTTGCGATAATATTTTAATGTAACTTTATGTTTTTAGGCAATTGATAAATCAGCGGAAATCCCATTCAGAAAACCTGGGCAAAGACCCGTCAATTGAATCTCATGCATTCATCTACGACTATTGCAGAAACTCACGATCCGTTCGGTATGGCAGTTGATGAGGAGATTTCGTCGCCGGATATTACGGTAGCTACTTTTTACAAGTCTATTTTTCGAGTGCCAGTCTATTTTTAATGTTGTTAAATTGAACTTTGACTCCGGGTCCCCATTGCGCATTGATAACCATTCGTTTTTGGTAAACAAAAACGTATTGTGGAAACCGACAATTCTGAGAACCCATAAAATTCGAGACATCCTATCCTATAGGGTCAGTAAAAAATAAACAAGATAATTTTATAGACGGAAGTTTTTTTAACATGAATTTAGCAATGTATTACATGATAATTCTTTTGTTCTCAGCTTCAACAAGATGGCATTTTACCGGAATTAACTATTGAAAAGACAGATCAACCAAAAACAGAAAAAAGGAATATATCTGGCAGACGAATTGTTGATATAAAATACTTTTTTTCAAAATTGCAAGAAATCAGCAATCATAGCCCCTATAACTGTGGAGTACAAAGTTTAAAAATTGTTGGAGAGAAACGAGTTGGATTGTCATCCAAGTTTACTCTAGAGTGTTTAATGTGTAAAGGAAAGTTTTTAATAAATAATATCCCAGGTGATCTGGAAATAAATACAGAATCAGTTGCTGGTGCGTCGATGTGTAAAGAAAAGTATATTTTAAATTTCTCCGGTGATCTGGACATAAATACAGCTGCGGTTGCCGGTGCAGTTTCTGTTGGTATAGGCTACTCACAATTAGAGGAATTACTATCAGCGATCGATTTAACTATGATGACTGAGCCTCTGTACCAAAAACAGCACGAGTTTGTTTCTAACACCTGGGAAAAAGCACTTGGTTAATCCATGCAAGAAGCCGCAGAAGAGGAAAAAAGGATTGCTTTAGAAAAAGGTCGTGTGACTGATAGCATTCCTATTATAGATGTTATTGTTGATGGATGCTGGAGTAAGAGGTCTTATAAAAAGAATTACTCAGCACTTTCAGGAGCTACTGCCATTATCGGAAGAGAAACGAAAAAATTTTTGTTTCTCGGTGTTAAAAATAAGTACTGCAGCATATGTGCGCAAGATTGTAACAAAAATCAAACTCCGAGAGCTCATCAGTGTTACAAAAATTTCACGGGTGCATCTACTGCCATGGAATCTACCATGATAGTAGAAGGTTTTAAATCATCTGTTAAAATGTACGGTCTGATTTATGGACGTCTAATATCTGACGGAGATTCTAGCACGTACTCTAAAATATTAGAAGCAAGACCTTACCCTCAATTTACAGTTGAAAAGTAGAGTGCAGAAATCATCTTTGAAACTTGTGCAACAAACTGGAAAACCTGATCACAGATACAAAATATCCATACATCTTAGAAAATTAATTACAAAAAACATAATGCCATTAGGTCCACAATTAGAAAATGCATCAAAAATATCATGATTCTGCAGAGACTTTAGATTTTACTCACAAACTTTTGAGGACATTCAAACTGTACATTTACATGCCTTCGGGAACCATACCAACTGTAAAAACCATTTCTGTAATCGTCGTCAAACTGAAACTGAATCAGTACCGGCGGATTTTTTCACAAGTTCCTTATGGCAGAAAATATGTTTTATTTTAAATAGTATTGCTGGCCATTCAAGAAGTCTTGTTCATGATGTTGATAGTAACATTGTAGAATGTTTTCACAGCGTTGTGGCCAAGTTAGTTGGGGGTAAAAGAGTAAATTACTCTCTGCGACGCAGCTATCAAACTAGGTGTTCAGCTTCTGCGATTACGTTCAATACTAAAAGAAAACCTACTACAATATTACAAAAACAATTGTTAACAAAAGCCTAAAGGCCGAATGAGCACTTTCAATAATAAGTATCGGAAACTCAGAGGCTTGAAGAAACGCCAATTATAAAAAGCCACAGAAGACGTGTGACGCTATAACTCAAAATAAAGATTATGGTGAACAAAGCTCTAAGTCGGATGTGAGTGATGATGTTCTTAATTTAATGAAGGAAACTTTTCTATCCACTTTAAAAAATTGAAAAGAAAACAGTTGAGCGGCAAACCATTTTGCAAAGCGAGTCTAGCGAATGGCTTGAACTTAGACGTTCTTTGTTGACAGCTTCGAACTTTGGCAAAGTGATCAAAATGAGGCCAGATACTAGTTGTGCCAATATAGTAAAGCAATTTCTATACAAAATTAATATAGATGCTGTTCCTTTGCAGCACGGAAGAGAATATGAAAAAAGCGCTACAACAATTATCTACGCAAGAAGCAGTGGATATAAGACCTTGCAGGCTTTATAGATCCCGAAATTCCGTATTTGGGGGCCACACCAGATGGGATTATAGACGAAGAAACAATAGTGGAGGTTAAGTGTCCAATAACGGCATTTAAGACAGGGCTAGAGGAAGCTATTACAAAAAAAAAAGTAAATTTTTGGATTAAAGACAAATCAGGTAATTTAGAAATAAATAAAAATCACAACTGGTTCTACCAGGTACAAGGGCAGTTGCACGTGACTCGCAAAGCAAAATGTGTATTCGCTGTGTGGTTCAGTGAGTGACAACCACTGAAAACGAAAGTCATTTATAGGGATGATGATTGTTTTGAAAATAAAATGAAGTCAAAATTATGCAATTTTATTTAAATTGTATATTGCCTGAAATTTTAGACCCAAGATATACCAGAAATATGGAAATACGTAATCCAATCTATATAATTGAAGCTATATAAGAAAAGAAGACAAAAAAAAACTTGAAATCTCCAAGAGGAAATTACAACGCATAATTCCAATTGCTGAGCAGGAAGAAAATACAATGCTTTCCTTATATCAAGAATCGATACGGTCGTCAACACCAGTAATTCCAGAAGCGGAACAACCAACCTGTTCACGATACTTAAATTATAATGAATTTTAACTTGCACCTTCACAGATTTATGGTGTGCCTAACATGTTAAGATAAAATAATTAAAAAAGTACGCAATGTCTATTTCCTCTTTTACTTAATTTAGCACTTACATATATGAGCCAGATCATCATTAGACCTTCAGAATATTTATCGTAGCACCGTCCGTGATAAATATGACAGTAACTGAAAACTAAATCTTTCTCACTATTTCCATGGCTAGAACTCCTTATAACACCTGTTCATCCACATACCTTCAAAGTGTCACGCAGCAGCGTCTGTGCTGAATATGAGAGTTTCTGAAAACTAAATCTTCCTAACCATTTCCATTGCTGAGAACCACTTGGTACGTGTCACGTAGCAGCGACCGTGCTGAATATGAGAGTTTCTGAAAACTATATCTTTCTAACCATTTCCATTGCTGAGAACCACTTGGTACTTACCTGCTCGTCCATATATCTTCACAAAGTGTCACGCAGCAGCGTCTGTGTTGAATATGAGTTTCTGAAAACTAAATCTTCCTAACCATTTCCATTGCTGAGAACCACTTGGTACTTACCTGGTCATCCACATACCTTCACGAAATGTATGGCACATGTAGCGTCCGTGCTGAATATAGAATTTCTGAAAACTATATCTTTCTAACCATTTCCATTGCTGAGAACCACTTGGTACTTACCTGCTCGTCCATATATCTTCTAAAAAGTGTCACGCAGCAGCGTCTGTGTTGAATATGAGAGTTTCTGAAAACTAAATCTTCCTAACCATTTCCATTGCTGAAGACACTTCCTGCTCGTCCATATATCTTCACAAGTGTCACGCAGCAGCAGTATGTGTTGAATATGAGAGTTTCTGAAAACTAAATCTTCCTAACCATTTCCATTGCTGAGAACCACTTGGTACTTACCTGGTCATCCACATACCTTACGAAGTGTATGACACGTAACAACGTCCGTGCTGAATATGAGAGTTTTGAAAACTAAATCTTCCTAACTATTTCCATTGCTGAGAACCACTTGGTACTTACCTCGTCGTCCATATCTTCACAAAGTGTCACGCAGCAGCGTCTTGTTGAGTATGAGAGTTTCTGAAAACTAAATCTTTCTGACCATTTCCATTGCTGAGAACCACTTGGTTCTTGGTCATCCATATACCTTCACAAAGTGTCACGTAGCAACGTCCGTGCTGAATATGAGAGTTTCTGAAAACTAAATCTTTCTAACCATTTCCATTGCTGAGAACCACTTGGTACTTACCTGGTCATCCACATACCTTCACAAAGTGTCACGTAGCAGCGACCGTGCTGAATATGAGAGTTTCTGAAAACTATATCTTTCTAACCATTTCCATTGCTGATAACCGCTTGGTACTTACCTGGTCATCCATATATTCTTCACAAGTGTCACGCAGCAGCGTCTGTGTTGAATATGAGGAGTTTCTGAAAACTAAAATCTTCCTAACCATTTCCATTGCTGAGAACCACTTGTACTTACCTGGTCATCCACATACCTTCACGAAGCGGACACGTAGCAGCGTCCGTGCTGAATATGAGAGTTTGTGAAAACTAAATCTTCCTAACCATTTCCATTGCAACCACTTGGTACTTACCTGGTCATCCACATACCTTCACAAGTGTATGACACGTATAATGTCGTGCTGCTGAATATGAGAGTTTTGAAAACTAAATCTTCCTAACCATTTCCATTGCTGAGAACCACTTGCACTACCTGGTCATCCACATACCTTCACAATGTGTCACGTAGAAGCGTCCGTGCTGAACATGGGAGTGAATATTGTTACAGGTCTCAAGTAAAAAATAAGTAAATCCACAACTAGGTCTCAAGAGATCGAATAAAATTATGCAAAATAAAATATACTAGGATAATGAACCTAAAACTAAAACCTTAAAAATATATATTGTAATAACTAAAATATATTATTAAAATAGTCCCTTTAGGCAAGGTTCCGAAGATACTGGCAGCGTTCCCCTTTGAATAGCTATACTAATTCTTTTGTCCGATGTAGCTACCAGCTCTTCGGTCTCCTGTGACGTCGACTAACCTTTTTCTATTTCCTTAAAAGCCTTATAGCGCTAGGACCCACGGACCAAGGGTCTCGACACCGAATGGGACAAAAACATATTCAAGCCTAGACCCTGTATTTGCATGCTTTAGCTTTTTCAGCCGCTTCACAAGCCACCAGCTCTGTTGTTGGTTCCATGTAGATGGGAAGGGCAGTGTGTCTGAACAGGTTGCATCCCATACAGCACCCGGCCCATCTTCCATGGAATCAAACTCCGCACCGTCCGGTCTCTTGCCATCGTCTCTTGCAATACCAGACGGCTCAAGTAGACTTGGCACGTTGACGGTGGCAAGAGACCGGCGTATGATATAGTTAAGTGCTGCATGTCTCGAGAAGCGGCCTGCACTTTTTTGGCATGACAGTCCGTGATGTCCTAGCTTGTCGACGTCACTGCCACACGGACATTTATGAGGAACGCAGACCGGAACCACAAGCCGTAGACAGGTTGCGATTCGGAGCGTGTCAGGCTCAAGAAATGTTCCTGTATTTGACGAAGGGTACGCGTGAAGCCAGTGGCCGGCCTAATGCGAACCCACGGCCAAAAGCCTAGCACGCGCCGAACCTGTACTACAGCTCAAAAGATTGTAATAAGTCAATTTGCAGTTTATGTCGTCCCAGCTCCTTTGTGAATTTGGAGAAACAGGAAAATTTGACCTGGGCATGCAATTAAAGCATTTCTAGCTTCTTCAGGCCAGCAATCTCAAAGTTTGAAGGGATGCCTTAAAATTTTACTTATGAGATTGCTGAACTATGGACAGAAGATAGGAAGGCTGGTAAAGAGACACTGAAATTTTGCGAATCCTAAACCACCATAACGGATGGGTAGGGATGCTTGGGTCCAAGATTGCTCGTTCAGGTGCATATTAAGAATCGATTCTAAACTAATTTTGATTAAGTTGTCTACTTGTGTCAAGGAGATCTGGGTGATTCCAAAAGGAGCAGCAACGGGCACATACGTAAATTTTGGGACGAAAAGACAGAATTTTAAGATGCAAAGTGCATAATGTGGACTAATTTCAAGGAGACGGTCAGCAGAATTTTGAAATTTAGTAATTGAATTATTAATATATTCAGAAATAGATTCGTTAAAATTGGAGAACCTAAAAGGTAAAGGAATTACTGTTAACTATTTTAATATTTGGAGCCAAAATATTAAATTTTTGTTTTACGTCATTTAAATTTAAGTTGCAGTTATTTATAAAAAGTTCGCATTTGCTAAAATTAAGCTCAAACCAATGGCTTCAAATTTATTTTGATTAAAAAGGTCCGAAAACACAGTATCCATATCACCTCCTAGAGTTCCGTCGTCCAAATACCAAACGTTGAAATTAGAATAAAAATTTTTGATTATCGGATTTATAAAACTAAAATTGCTGGCCCAAGGGGATCACCTTGTAGACAACCTACTTCCGAGGACAGTTCATTAGAACGATATAACAATTTTGTTGGGTCAGCGTAACTGAGAAAAAGATAATTGTATATTTCCGGTATATGCTGTTTTATTTCCGTCAGCAGGGTATCCCTATTTACCGAATTGAAAGCATTTTGACATAAATTTTGAGCAACACGTCAGGATGTTCGTAAGTTAGGAAAGAACGTAGGAATGGACGGCTGCCTCACACCCCTCCTTTACACCGATGCCTAACTGCATGTTCAAATTCCGAATTTATTTTGGTAAAATATGTCGAACAGCAATTTTGGAGGCCAGGCGTCGTAGTGTTGATCCAACAGCAATTGGTCTGACCCTCCGTCCTTTTGGTGAGGGCAATGAGGTTCGCGCCGAAAAGAATGGGAACAATTTCTGGATTGAAATTACTGGAATACATAAAGTTGATTAATTTAGTGATCAATTTACAAGTTGCTCGCCTGCATCACCCACAGAGTGCGATGTTAAGTCTTTCAGATGTTGGGTGAGATTCCATCAAACCTGCAGCGGAACCTGGTTTAAAAGATAAAATGGCACCTGTAACATCTTTTTATGAATTTGAAGGCATGCTTGCCCTGCTGTTGGTCGATCGAGAAAATATGGGTTTACTGGAGCTGGAGGATGTTTATCCGTAAGGCCTGAAGGGTGTCAGGGGTATCTGGTGATAGCACGTCGTTGGAGAACAAAAGGCGAGCGGCACAGATTTTGTTTTCGATGAGTTTGTTGCGATTACGAGGGGCATCATATTTGATTAGAGGTGAGAAGGTGAGGAGCTTACAGCACAGTTATTTTTAATCTTTTGAGTCAAGGATAAATTCAGTTCATCAGTTTTTATTACATGTAGTGTGCTGTATGAAAATAAAAATAGGTTCTGCCAGTCTTGAGGTACAGTTGCTTATGTAACATTTCTGGATTAATTGTGACAAATGTGTAGCAACGGTTATTCGAGCTCCTCGAGGATTCTTTTAACTATCAGTATACTATTTTCAAATGGCTAAGATATGTGTGGAAAAGATTGGGTCATGGACTGCATTCACAACAGTTAAATACAATCACAAAAAAGAATAACTTAAAACAAATTTAAAAACACAATAAAGTAACTTAAAAAGTACACTGAAAATATAAAAATTCAAAGTCTAAATATCGTTAAGTAGGTGCGTCACAGGATGGTCTTGCAATTCGACGCTGCAGTGGAAGAGATCTAGCGACGTATTTCGTCGCTAGGACAACCGATGGCGGCTTTAGCAACCGTGTCTTGAGATTATCACACGCGGATTAGAAGTTTTTAAAGACTGAACAGGCACTGAGCCTGCTTGTCACTTTTGTGTCCAGACAGCAATATATAGTTCGGAAATCCTTTGTTGCGAATTGTTTCGTTACATTTGTCATAAGTCACCATCTTGAAATATTTTATATCTCGTAGTTAATTTGAGATTATAATATCTAAATTCAAATTATAAACCACTGTTATATTATTTATATTTATGTCAATAATAAACGTTTTCTTTGTACACTAAAATTTTACAATTAAAATATATAGTTATTTTATTAAAATATTTAGACAAAATAAATCAAATTTATGCAAATAAGTTGTCATATCTATACATTGTTAATCTTTGTCTACTATTTACGTAGTGCCATTGTAGTAAGTGTCTTTTGGTGGTGTCGCTAAATTTAAACAAAGTCTAAATCGTCAAGGTTACTGATCATTGTAGAAGCCTTAACATGTTGTTGTAACGTTGGTTAGTACCAAAATACGACAGGTTTAATGACGTACGAAATAAAATCGCATGCGTATCCTGGACTCACTTAATAATATGTATAACCTGATCATGATCATGAGGTTATAATCTCTTTTTTATATAAAATTAATTTTATACCTTAACTACTTTATTTTACTCAATTTAGAAATTATATAAATTTAATACCTAAGTAACATTGTATTTTATTTTAAACTTCAATATTAAATTTATTATTATATAATAAGATTCAGGGTTCATATGATATTTAAATCAATTTTTTTTATCATATGTATCAAGAAAATAAAATGTAAAAAAAAAGTAAATGGAGAACATTTTTTTTTAAGTATCGGGGGAGGTGTAGTGTATGTGCCTCTACCCTACTAGTAGTGTAAGAAATACATGTACTCTTAGGTTTAGTGAGCAGTATAACTAAAGTTCTAGTAGCAACAACACATCTCTTATTTATTAAAATACCTTCAAAATTACATTACATTAGATTTGATAGAAAGGAACACCTATTCCTACTAAGGATGATTCACGAGGTTATTGAAATAAAAAAACATCCTTATTTCAATAGAGAAGCTGTCTGGGTGCTACCATCTGCTTGAGATCCTATAATTATTCAAATTAAATACAAACGCAAGTTTACCGCTTTTGAACCGGAGACCCTTTTTACTGGAAGAAAGGCATTCCATCTTAGTCCTCACGGTTGACAACGTATCTGCATTTTGATTCGCAAACGAGGATAGATGTAGATGTCTATGGGCCACAGCAACCACTTACCATCAGGTGGACTGTGTGCTCGCTTATCACCCTTATCCTATAAAAAACCTCTGTAACAATTTAAGATACTGTAAGCTCGTTCTGCGTAGATTGGACCAAAATTAATATTCAAAAACTAAAGGTAGCCGTCTACCTTTAGTTTTTGAATATTAATATTCAAAAACTATGACATCGGGACGTCAAACACCTCAGTCCTCCCGTGACAATGGGTGCTGTAAAGCATGAGAAACGTCGGGAATATAAAAGTTTAAATTAAATGCGATAAAATCCGTAAAATTATTTTCATTTATTGTAGAGTATATTTTATTGATAAATAAAAATCAGATAAATATACACTTTAAAATATTATGAAAGGTAATCTCCGGAACTATTGTACCTGTTTGAAAAATTATTTTACCAGTTGAAAGATACATTACTCCATATAGATGTGGGCTATATATTTATTATATTATGCCGTAAAGTTATGATGATATTCGTCAACTTATTTGGAAAAAGTCGCTTCTATGACGTACGTTGTGTCAATAGTTAAAGTTGCTCGAAAATAATGTAAAACAGTTCTAAAGACAGCGACAGAATATGTCTATCTTTTAAGGATAACTCACTGTAACAATTTGTATACAAAAACTCCCGCGCGTCAGGTCAGAAAATACGGGGAAACAATTTATTTTAAAAACGGAGCAAAATATGGTGAAGTTGGAGTTTTAAAGTTTTAAATAAAATACATGTTTGTAATATTTAAAATAGATATTTGTTCAACCCGGGCAAAGCCAGGGCGGGCTGCTAGTCAGTTATAAACTATCGTGATACTTACTTTAAAATAAGATATAAATTATAATTTATTTTGAACTTGGTCTTTTCAAAGTATGATTGAAATAATGACTGGGTTTTGAAAATAATGATATACACATTTTTCACGCCTGTAGATCCTGTGAGGGTAGACAGAGTCCAAAGAGCAGGAAGCCACTTGGAACACATTTAGTCAAAAATATGGGCATAGATGGAAAATTGTAAAAATTGTGCAAGAGGCTTTAAATGGTTATCCCATCATCTATACGTTCACAAACGCAATATACCCTTAATTCGCCTTTTACATCTTGCTAGTAACATAAATCGTAATCATAAATCAAAAATCTTTATTTGCAAGAATCACGGTATAAAAAGATGTTACAATTTAAATGGTGCAGTCGTGTTTCGCTAACAATAGCTTGCAAATTATAATTTTAAAATATTTTGGTATATTATAATGACAACATTAATAATTATTTAAATATAAAAAAAATAATCTTAATAATTATCTAAAAATATTTTTTACGTCATAAAAGCATTCAATTTTTAACCAATTCTACAAATGTTTCTTAAATAATCTTTGCCTTAATAATTTCAATTCTTTAGGTATTTTATTAAATATTATTACTTTTTGGTACATTTAACGAGCCTAGGAATGAAATCTAGGATAAGTTTGTCTGGGTCACGTCGATTTTGAGGATTATATATCACTTGCTTTAACAAATAATGAATTTTTAAAAACAAACACGCCAATTTCATAGATGTATAGTGACGATAGGGGTGATATACCAAGTCTTTTAAATACCGGTTTACAGGATTCCTCTGGCAATATCCCGCATATTGCACGAATACATTTTTTTGTGGGCAGCGTATGCTCTGTTTCGGTCATTACCCCATATTATAAGGTATGGTCTAAAATATAATGGCGCAAAATAGACTCTTCGTATACGTGGTACGTTGCAATTGCCGTTTTAATATTTGTAATGTTTTTGACGTGTTTAAGGGCATATATAAATTAATTTATTCTACTGCACACGTTATCTATTTGTTCTTTCTAGTTTATATCTTCATCTAACGTTACTCCCAGAAATTGTGTACATGTAGCTTCTTTTAGTTTCGGTATATTAACTTTAATATTATGATTTGAATTGATAGATGTATTAAATTGTATGAGATTTATCAAGATTAATTTTCAAATTATTTATGTCAAGCCACTCTATTAGTGTGTAAATTTTATTATTAATGACATCTTTATGATTCCTAATTGTATTATTATTTTTATTACAAGTCACAAAAATTGAAATGTCATCAGCGTACGTAATACATTTATGATTCGTTATGTCAACAGTGTCATTAATATATAATAGGAAAAGAATCGTCTCTATAACCTTAGGCGTACAAGGTGAAAAATACTCCTCACCTGTACCATGTGGGGTTAAAATAACCCCACAAGACTTTGCCTCTAGTTTGTGTGTTAATGACGTGAAATAAGTTTATGTGCATTTTTTAGTTATTTATAATAATAAGTGAATAAATAATACACAAGAATGAATAAAAATAAACATTTATTAAGAAAAATTACAATCGAAGAACTTCTCCATAAAATCAACGAATTTCCAATTAGTTACTATAAAAAATCAATAAAATATTTTGAAACAAAAACGTAATTATTTTGCTTATTAATTAAATCAAGAGAACTGTCTTAACATATATAACTAATTAATACAATCACGGTAGGTTATTTGAGAGAGATCATTCGTTACCTAAATCAGGACAAATTTGGCATATTAAATTTGCATGTTCTTTGCATATAGCAGCTTCACATTTGAAGCAGCCATTCAGGGTCTTCCTCTCCTTGTTTCTAGGACAGAACGAATATTTCTGAGGCCTTCTTGGCTGCTTTGGTCATGGTCCTGGAACTTCTTAATTTAGAATTTCATGCGCGTGTTTTCTTATATCGCGTTGTACACGTGGGCTATCTTTTCTTTAGACTCATATTCCTCCAATAACAATGCCGAAATACGATCATCATTCATCTTTGTAGGTTTATTGAATATCTGCATATACAATAAATACAATATTGTATACATAGAATTATTACGTATAGAACACTAGTACGCGCACCGAAAGTGAAGCAAGTAAAACTAACGCGAAACAGCGTAAGTTCACTCAGCGACGCGTCAGTGCGCAACGTTATGTCTTACGGAGAAAAGCTCGCGAAAAATTGTAAAAATGACCGTTTGTGTTGTAAAATATTGACACAACAGTGATGATATGGTATTACATTTCACAGGTAAGTTCATATATTTAATTCATTATTAGTACGTAAAACTAAAAAAATACTTACCTAAGCTATCATAATACAAATGTTGCTAGTTGTGGGGAAAAATCACTATTTTCTTTTAAAAATATTTATTTTCTATTTGTTTTTAAAACGTTTAATC
Source organism: Parnassius orleans (assembly GCA_029286625.1). Lineage (NCBI taxonomy): Eukaryota > Metazoa > Arthropoda > Insecta > Lepidoptera > Papilionidae > Parnassius > Parnassius orleans. Next base: position 19,144 of record JAGSMP010000993.1, on the reverse strand, counting down.
GCAACGCTCTGTGTAAAACTCAAATGTTTATATGTAGATATCTACTTCTCTAAGTATTAACATAATATTAACAATGGGTGCCTATTTAAAACTAATACGGAGTGATCAGCTGATCGCGATCCGTCGACGCCATTTTAACGCAACTATTATAGCAACTAAATTTATTTTTATTGCTTTGTTCATTGACCAAGTCGACGTTTTAGAGTATAGAATAAAAACTTTTTTTATTTACTACATCAAGAGATTATTAATAAGAACGCCTTTACTAAGCAGATGTCACTTTACACCCAAACACAGTCTATTTTTAACCGACTCCCAAAAAGGAGAAGTTATCAATTATGTATGTACGCTAATTTCTAAGACGATTCTAGATCAATTCGTATATACATGCTGTAATTTTAGTGGTTGTTTTCCCGCATTCCTGACTCAATGCAAATTATAATTTTAAAATGTTTAGGTATATAATAACAATATTGATAATTATTTAAAATTAAAAAAATAATCTTAATAATTATTAAGAAAAATCTTTTAAATCATAAAAGCGTTCAATTTTTAACCAATTATACAAATATTTGTTATATAATCTTTCGCTTAATAATTTAAATTCTTTAGGTATTTTATTAAATATTTTTACACACATACTCGTATTAAGACAATTTTTGTTATATTTAACGAGCCTAGGAATGACATCTAGGACAAGTTGGTCAGTGTCATGTAGATTTCGAGAATGTATATCACTTTCTTTAACAAATAATGACTTATTCTTAATAAATATTCAGAGCTAAATAAATTCTTATGCGTAGTAATACGGCATAAGCTAGCCTGCACGTCCAACCTACTCGCGAGATATTGGTGTTGGTTTGAGGTCGCATTCGAGTTTTGTTTGTCTCTATTGTAAATCTTCCATTTTTCCATCCTAATAATTTTTATATTAATAAATCTATTGTACTACCAAGACAAAATCATCTGAATTCGAGAAAACAACCATTAAAATTTCAGAATTCAAATAAAAAAAATCTAAATCGGTTTAGAAATAACAGAATTCTGAGGTAAAAACATTGAAAAAATACACCGGATTGAGAACCTTCTCCTTTTTTGAAGTCGGTTAAAATTAAACATTACACGATGTGCTTATTGTATTCGAGCAAATTAATTGTGTTTAATAATATTCTTAAATTTTATTACGTCTGTATTTTTGTACCATTAAAATATGTATAATAAAGTTATATTAGTACCATCATTATCGTGTTTATTTTATTCCATTTATTATTCTCATAAAATACGTCTTCGTACGCAATACGTAATTCTTATTATATCGATTATTTAAAATTAATCAATAAAATAGTGGTTTGCACAATTTGATTGCAAACGCCAGAAACTGGTATCACTGAATGGCGTGTATGTGTGCGTGTGACGAGCGTAGGCACATTCGACTCGCGCCCACTAACATAATGACCTTGCTTCACTTTAACGCTCGTGTTTTGTACTAGACTGCGCTTCTATACGTAATAATTCTATGCTTGTATACATAAAACACCTATTGTAGGTGTAAATAACATAAAACCGAAGAAAGGTATACTTACATTTTAGCGACGTCCTGTACAACGTGGGGTTAATAGTTAATAAACGAGGTCGGTGCATGTGTAATGTTCTCGTTAAGCTGGAGTTCCTGACAAGAAGGCAGCGTTCGGTGTTACCAAATTACATATAAACTGCTTTACAGGATATTAATATCCAATCCATTGTAGATATTATTATAAGCTGAAGTGTATTTGTCTAAACCTTAAGGTTAAGGCCTCGGAGTTGAAAATGTTGGAAACCCTAATACAGAGGTACAACGGAATTTTAAATTTTGTTTAATTTTGTTATAAACTTTATACATCATCATAATAATTATGTCACAATTACATTCTATCACAAGTCCACTGCTGAACATAGGCCTTCCCTTAGAAATACCTTAGATGCAGGAAGTCGTTGAATGCAGTTGGATCAGAACTGCATCCATAATAATATATACATAATAACTTCACAAATATACCATAATACCTATTATACTCATACATTATAACAGCCGTGGTAGCTCAGTAGATCAGTGCTCGCTGTAAATTTCACAGATCGTGAACAATACGGGTTTGATCCCCGCCAGCACCGATGAAATTGTTACTTACAATTTTAAGCGCTGATTTACCAGGCACTATAAACACTAACAATCTGATCAATTTTAAAATTTATTTAGATTACCAATTCTTCAAATTCATGTAATTTTAATTATTTTTAAGAATAAATTACTTAATTCGTAAAAAAATTATTAATCAGGCTCAGCTAAACAATCTATTTCGTACGCCACACTCTTGTATATAATATGCTCACACTATGACCGTGTAGTAACGGTGCAATAATATCTACTACCCCCGTGATTTCGTCCGTACGTACCGTGGGTGTCGTGGCAGCAGCATCTTCCTAATAACAACTTTAAAATGAACCTAATAATAAGTAATATATAAAAAATAATGTTTGTTTATTCTTATTTTATGCGTTGACATACTGTTCATGAGATTGCGTTAACAGTTTGTCAATTTATTGCTTGCACTTGTGCGATGGTGATAGGCATAGTACAATTAACTAACAGTAGGTGGCGCACGTATCGTACCGATAAATTTATTTGAAAGTTATAAATCATTCAGCTTCAATGAATGTATTATCATTATTAATTCAACAATATAACTCTTCCAAATTTAAAACGATATTTAGATAATTTTGATGAGATTTTGACATTAAATAATCTATTACTTTCATTAAATTATTAATTAATCATTAAATAGCCAAATTCGTTGACCCCGGTCTTATAGTGCTGATTAGAGTGAGCTCATTATTTACGCGCCAACGTTAATTGTTTGTTCTCTCTGATATCCTGGTACATGATGCCGCTAAAGAGAACTCCACCGCAAACACCTGTTAATAAGAATACGCGCACTGAGTTAACGCATTTGCCGCCTTCTCTAATGGAGAATGTACCTCCTAGCAGTTCTAAAACTTAGCAGAAACAGACATTATTTTAAACAAATCTGCATCTGAAACTGATATATCCCGTTCTACACCGCCAAACTTCGTCTCTCAACGTAATAAGAGATGCAGAGTACAGATGGAAGACTCGATAGCCGAACAGATGGATGACTTTAAAGAGAAATTCGAAAACTAATGACATCCTTTTTGCCTCGCAAGCTGCAGAGCTTAAAATGTTAATAAACTTAAAGATATACAGCAGTCTAATTACAATATTGAAAACTCGATTTCTTACCTTACAACTCAAAATGAGGAACTTTGGCAGAGAATTAACCAACTGGAAACTCAAGCAAAGCAGGACAGGATCCATATTACTATGCTAGAATCAAAATTAGAAGAATTACATACAGAGCAGAAAATCTAGTCTTGAAATTAAAATGTCCTGAAAAGCCCAATGAAAATAAAGAAGACCTTATCGAGATGGTTGTTAACCTATCGAAGACGGTTGATTGTAACATCTCTGTATCAGATATCAAAGACATTTACAGAGTGAGGCCAAAATTAACTGACAAAAAAAACTCACCTATTGTAGTTGAAACGAACTCTACTATATTAAAGACCAAAATATTAAAATCTGCAAAATCCTTTAATGTGAAGCATAAAAGTAAGCTGTGTGCTAAACATCTTGGATTTAAAATTCAAGAAGACACCCCCATTTACTTGTCAGAACACCTAACCCCAAAAGGAGCGCGCCTACACTTTCTAGCACGAGACTTAGCCAAATCAAAACAATACAAGTTCTGTTGGACCGCCTATGGCAAGGTATATGTAAGAAAATGAACACTCTCGTATTATTATGATTAAAAATGAGAGTCAAATACAGCAACTATTGACGGGTCAACCTCATGCGCCACCTGCCATCTGACTACCTGAAACCTTATATCTCAACCAAGGTACACCGATTGTAATGTTTCTTACGATGTTGTTTTTACTTGATCTTTTTTGTTTATTAATTATATTTATTTTAAAATGTTTATTATACCATTCGTCTCTGTTACGGATATTGATTTTAATTATGTTCAAGATTTATAATATTGTTATTTTAGTGTTCTTACAATCCTACACACACATATTATCTCAGCAAAAAACAATCACATACAAACTCACACGAATAATTTCTCTACCTAAATCACTTTTAAAATATACAAGCAAATTACTTGCTGGCAATTATTTAAAAAAACTAATACTAAATCGAATGATATGCACTTCTCTTAACTTCTTTGATGATAGGTGATTCACTATACAACTTGAACGTGATAGACAGTATTGAAATTGCTAATGCTATAGAGTGCGATTGTGATGAGCTATCATCGTACATGACATTTAAAAAATGACCTTACAATTATATCCCAAAATATACGTAGTATTTACTGTAACTTTGACGATTTTTGGTAACACTATCTACTCTACCTTTATACGGATATTTTAGTACTAACTGAATGTAGGCTGACTACGAGCAAACCTATTCCACTACTAGATAATTATAAGACTTACTTTACAACATTCCAGTTGAACCAAAATGATGGGGTGGTGGTCTTCATTAAAAAATCTTTTCATCATAAAGTTAAAGAAGTCAGACTTACTCATGCTTCCTGTCTACAGCTGGATACGCTTAATAATACTATACTTTGTATTTACCGCTCTCCTTCAAATGTAAATTCTGATGCTTTCGTAGACTCACTTTGCAATCATCTGGACACCTTAACTACACAGAATAATATAATAATTACGGGTGACATCAATATAAACATTGCCCCCAAATCTGATGAGCCTCCTCCTGAATACAACAATAGAACAAACTATTTGAATGCACTTTCTGGTTATGGTATAATTGCTGGTCATAAGTTGCCTACTAGAGGAAAAAACTGTCTTGATCATTTTATGCTTAAGTATAACAAAAAAAAATTTTCTGCATTTATTGCAGTATTGCATACTACAATCACCGATCATTTTACCATACTGCTTTCTCTTTCTAAGTCTACAGCTAAATACCCAATAACTAGAACAAAAACTAATATAGATTATTCACAAGCTATTAGAGACCTTCAAAAATTAAAACTTACTGACCTACTATTTAGTACCGACCTAACACCATAACAAATCGTCTAATAACTGACCTTAGTGAGTCTATAAAGCTAACACCACACACTCAAATATACCAAAAGCCAACGTGTAATAAAGCCTTGGATCACTCCTGGCATCTTACGTTGTATAAAAAATCGTAATAAGTTACAACAAAAACTACGAAAAGAGAGCCAAAACGACATATTAAAAATAACGTACATTAGATACAGGAACTACTGCAATAATCTCATCAAAAAACTTAAACGTAAATATGAAAGGGATCTTCTTTCTAAATCTGTAGATAATAATAAACTTTTGTGGAAAAATATAAAATACATTACTTACAGTTGCAAATCGCATGACAATAATAAAGAGCTAATAAACATTAAAACTAATCCTAACGATTCAGCGAATTTCATTAATGCTTACTTCAAAATGTAGGAAAAATACTTGCATCTAGTATACAACCTAGTGCCTCTCCAAGATATAATCATTTTACTAAAAGTAGTTCAACCCAAATTAACTCATTCGTTCTGTTAGAAACTGACGAAAAAGAAGTAGAAAATACCCTCATGAATCTAAGATCTAGTAGCGCTCCGGGCTGGGACTGTATTTCTATTACCTTCCTGAAACTTGCAAAGAAAGAACTCGTACCCATCATTACTCACCTTGTAAATCTCTGCTTTCAGCAAGGTATATTCCCAAAACCATTAAAAAAATCTTTAATTACTCCAGTGTACAAGAATGGAGATCGAGGTGATGTTGCTAATTACAGGCCAATTTCAATTCTCCCTGCAATTTCAAAAATAATAGAAAACTTATGAATACTAGACTCCTAAATTATCTTAATAAATATAAACTTCTATCTTCTACGCAATTTGGCTTCAGGCAAGGTAAATCCACAGAGGACGCTGTAGCTGCACTAAGTCAAATTATAACTGAACACTTGGACAAGGAAATAAATGCTTGTCAGTGTTCTTGGACCTCAAAAAGCCTTCGACACAGTTTCTATCCCTATTCTTGTAAATAAACTGAAAGACTTGGTATAAGAGCCAATGCACTGTCTCTTTTAAGAGTTATCTTTCGGATCGAACTCAAAGAGTAAAGCTCAATACATTCATGAGCGATGACGTCACGGTATCACACGGCTAGCCACAGGGTAGTGTATTAGGCCCCACACTTTTCTTCTCTATATAAACGATCTTTGTTGTTTGCAAATCGATAAGGCCATATTCTCTCCTACGCCGACGATACTGCTATAATTTTCACTGGAAGAGATTGGAATGATGTTAAGGAAAAAGCGGAGTTAGGTATGAGTTTAGTTGCTGGCTGGTTAAGGATAACCTTCTTACCTTAAATACAGACAAGACGAACTTTATTTGTTACAGTATCCGTGACCAATCACAACCTAATCTTGATTTCAAAATCAAAATACACTCTTGCAATTCCTATCGGATTGGCTAACTGTGTTTGTCCGTTATTAAAAAACCGACAAAACTAAGTATCTGGGGGTGATAGTTGACCAACGGTTATCCTGGCATCCACATCTTGAACAAGTAACAGACAAGGTTAGGAAACTGATCTGGATATTTAAGACCTTAAGATATGTAGTGCCGGGTGAGAAATCAGGTAGCCAGTTCTCTCATAGAAATATACTTAAGGAGATCTATATGGCGTTAGCACAGTCCCTACTAACATACTGCATCCCAATCTGGGGAGGACTGGTAAAACAAAATGTTGGAGGTTGAACGTGCACAACGTGCTCTTCTGAAAGTAATGCACTTCAAAAATAGGAGGTTTCAACAGATGAACTTTACTCCATCAGTAAAGTCTTATCAGTGAAAATTATATGTTCTGCTCACTGTATTAAAAAAACATAAAACCTTAACCTACGATGACAGCATCAAACAAAAAAGAACAAAAGCTGTCGTTTCATTAAATAAATCTAAAACTGCATTTGCTAGTAAACAATACTCAAGCCGCTCCGTTTTACTATATAACAAATTAAACAAAGAACTAGAGATTTACAGCAAAACAAATAAGGAATGTAAGAAATTGATTACTAATTTTTTATCTCCCTTAAATTATGAGGAAACAGAGACATTATTACAATACAGATACTAAATGAACATATACACATACATACACCCATTCTCAGAACATACACACTACTCATACAACATGCACTAATTTATATACCACATCACATTCTACAACTACTATATACACACTCTATATATGTAAAATACTACCATAATATGTTTATTATTGATATATTAATGCTTTGAGACTGATGGTAGGATTCTAAAGTTATGTTTTTATTATCTTCATTATTTATTTTAGAATATTTTATTTCGTTAATATTGTAATTCTTAACTATGGAAGAGCGAAGTCACCTGTTACAGGCATTATTTTTGCTTACTAGGTGACTTCGATCACTGATCACATGATGTAACATTAATGTTTGACGAAATAAATAATTTATTATTATTATTATTATAATAATCTTTTACTGAGTAAAGCTCGCTCGCTGTATTACTCTAAAACCACATAGAAGCTTTAACATTTTTGTAATAATAATTACAACTTTATAAGTAAAAGCATCACATTTTATTTAACGAATTTATATTATTTGTTTCATCTTTTCTTCGCCAGCCCGTAAATGTCCACCGCTGTCTGTCACGGTCTACCGTTGTTGGAAGGATTATCGATTTGCAATGTCCACGCTAGGCTGTCTCACCTTTGACGCTACTTCTTGTCGCCCCGCCGGTCTGGGTGTTTTAGGTATGGCGTATATAAAATCGTTATGTCAACATCTACTGATATCGTGAAATTATCTCGGTATCGCGGCGATATCATGCGGCAGGGCGATGCCGAATGCTTCATACTTATGAACTGGTTGCAATTTGTGGAGCTCTGATCGAGTTTTCACCACATTTTATCAAAGCACGGTCTATTTCTTTTTATTTTTGATTTGCAATAATTTGTCATTAACTTGTGAAAAAGTGAAAATAAAGAAGAGGAACCACATTTAAACGGTAGTAGATTAAAAAAAACTTGTTGCAGTTTGACAACCGAAATTTAAATCATTTTTATTTTATTAATCCCATGATCGCCTCATACGATATCCAAAAGGCAAAATAGGGTAATTGGTTTCAGTTTAGTGCGGATAAACAATTTATTTTTCCTATATACATTATTCAGAAAACCGTTTTTATTTTTAAAATTACATACAGCCTTTGAGCTAATAAATTTTAACAGCAGTATAAATGAACGAAATCAGGAGTGATCATTTTAACCTACATCAATACGTATGGGAATTATTATAAATAATAATAAATATTGTTTCAATAATACTGCATTGCAACGACGGAAAGCCACCGACTCAGCCTCGCGCTATATCACAATGTCGGCACGCTCCATTGACAAAATCAGCTAGAAGTCATCAATGAATTTTATTGGAATATTCGAATTGTTTTTCTTTTTAATATTGAAAAAGATATTATATTTGCAATTTTGTAGCAAGCAATAAATTAATTCAGGCGTTGATTTTATGTAAACAATTAATGTCAGTGGTCAAGAAGTGGTCGAAAGAATGTTATTAACTATGTTTTTAAGTTTGCTATTAATTTTTTTATTAATTAAGCAAGCTATATTTGATTTTTAACTGCACATTAATATATAAAACAAATGTACATATTTAATATACTGACAGAAATACTTGAAATCAACAAAAATTCGCAGCTAATTCAGTTAAAGTAAAAATAAAGAAAGGTTTTCATCCTATATACGTCCCTCTACTAGGCACAAACCTCCTCTCATTTCTGAGAGCAAGGAAATGTCGGTCGAGCTGTCCCATTGCGTGTTGGCAAACTTCACATATCTTCAAAATATTATTTTTTTCTTATTTCTCAGACATGCAGGTTTTCCCACGATGTTTTTCTTCACCACCAAGCACGTGGTAAATCAGCACTTAAAATTGCAATACAAATTTCATTGGTGTCGGCGGGGATCGAACCCCGTGAAACTTTACAGCGAGTGCTTAGCCCCTGAACTACCACGGCTCCAAAACCCATAATCCAGCTAATCTGTCAGTAATTATTTGTTGGCAACATTTCAAATTCTTTGGCGACGAACATATTATTACTGCATGCTTTTACTCTAAAGGGAATAATCTCTACGCTTTTCAACTATTTGCCCACAGACTATTAAGTGTTTGACATTTGTAGTATAAACGTAAACAAGGAATACATATTTTAAATAAATTTTAACTTTCTGCACACTTTCTCCATATAAACTTTAAATATGCCAAATCTCACACTCCTTGTACGATGTTTTTTTTTTCACTTTTTAACGTATAGATTAAAGATGAAGAAATTAGCTATCTGCGTGCAAAAATTGTTGACCAAGTTTTTAGAATACCCCTCCTCTACTCACACATGTCCACCTGGCATACACTATTACTTTGACGATTCGTTTGTGAAGTGGTTAAGAGTTGGCTGCGGCGCTACGGTTTCGATCTCACATGAAACAAGTAACTGAATGCCCTATAAGTATTGTTCCCAAGAATTCAAATACCATATAGGGTAAACAGTACTAATGTTGGCACTCCTTCAATGATTGGCACTTTGCTATTTTAATCTGAATATTACGAATGTCTTCCTATTTCTATATCACAGCTACACAGATATTGCTAGGATATATAATTACTTATACTAACAATACACATTTATATTTAAAGCGTCAAGTATTTTCCTATCAGGGCTGGTTTAAAAATGTGTGTGGACAAATTCGTTAAAATTTAACAAAAAGTTAAGGTTTTGTGGCTAGATTTTGAGACAAAAAAGTGATTTTTAGGTAAGTTTATATGCAAGTTTCTGTCTATTTTTATCAATTTACGTCATTAAAGCATATTAAACGTTATTTAATAATTGTGAAATAGAAGCATCGGTTTTTTTAATTGTGCCAATGACTATACTTTACTTTGTTTGACAACATAATCATTAGCATATATTTCAATCACTATACTTTCTTTCTTTTATCCAAAATCTATTATTGATACTGCCAATGACTATATCCTTTGAGTAGTGCCAATGATTATGACTGACCTTTTTCCTATTTTGAATTGATGAAGAATACCGATAGTTAAGAGCGGGCGCTTTAGAAAAATAACTGCCGCACTGAAACTAAGAGACAGTCAGCTGTCTGGGTGTTTCCTTCCGAGGAGTTTCCAACTAAAGTGAAGAGAGGTCGAAGCGTGGGAAAAATGATGGTGGCCTCGTTCTTCGGAAGGACAGGTTATTACGCAACAATTGTCTTAGAGGATCGAAAAACAGTTACTGCAGAGTGGTACACTAACAATTGTTTGCAACTTGTCTTGGAAAAAGTTCGGGACAAACGACCTCGCAGTAGGATCCTCCTTCACCACGACAACGCCTCGTCGCACATCGCCAAGCAAACAATCGACTACTTGGCGACGACAGACGTGGAATTACTGGGTCACCCGCCCTATAGCCCCGACCACGCACCTTGCGATTTTTATTTATTTCCGAAAATAAAAGAAAAACTTCGAGGAAAACGTTTTATGGACGCCGAGGAAGCAGTAGCTGCGTTTCAAAATACTGTCGAAGAGACCCCTAAGGACGAGTGGGCAAAGTGCTTTTCTCAGTGGTTCCATCGGATGCAGCGATATATTGATGTAAATGGACACTATTTTGAAAATATATAATAAAACTAATAACTTGCTAGTTTGTTCAGATTTTGATTTTCTAAGAACTTTCAGTGTCACCCAACACTACACGCGATTTAGTATAATAGGGTTATTTGTAGTGATTTTAAATAAATTAGTGGCAGTAATAGTGAATGCGATTGTAGACGGGTTGTAAGGTTCTCTTGAAAGTGTAAAATACATATTATTTTATTTCTATTAATTTGTTCATATTAATTTGTTGTTCTTTTTTATTTTAACTTTTATATTTTATATTGTAAGTTTATATAAATTTATTTTGTTAGTTTTGCCAAAAGTAAAAATATTTAGAATATAAATATTATGATTAATAAAATATATTTTGTTTACCTAGGACTTCACAGAAAATTTTGTGTAGCAGCCTGTTGTTTAATTCATTGCTGTAGCGAATAACCGACTAACCACAGCGATGTGTTAACGAGTCTCGTCTTTAAAATATACTTACTTTTAGTTTATTAAGTTAACAATATGAACAATATAACATTGTTAAAAAACTCCGAACATAGCCCTCTCCATAGCTTGCTGAACAACCTTGATTTTCCTCATGCGGCCAGTAGTGAAAAACCACACTTCAGATCAATATAACTGGCAACACGCACTGGTTGCACTATTAAGTTTTGAGGTATACGTGACGAGAAGATATGTCGTAATTTCACGAACGCTGCTCAGTAAAATCCGTTGATTGACCTCTAGGTCTAAGCATGACTACTGACTGACTTATCTCAGTTATAATAATTTGTTCTGGGTAAACATTCTCGTAAAGAACTTAATAGGCTCCAAATCATAAAGGTTCTTTTTTGAGTGCATCATAGAACTTACTTCAGTTACCGATGGGTCTATTATTATTTTGCATTATATAATATGTACTATTGATGTAATATTAACTACGCTGCAGCTAAATTATGGTTATGCACGAATGGGTAGAATATAAGTGAAAAAGAGGATCTTAATATTACTGTGTCTCGTTTGGTGAGTGTAGAGAACCGAACACCCTTTTTACTAGTAACGAGTCATTACCTCTTGGTCGTCAGGGATAACAACGCATTTGCATTTTGACTCTTAATCGAGGATAGAGGTAGATGTCTAACGGCCACAGCATCCAATTACAATCAGGTGGACTGTGTGCCCCTTTGTCACCATTATTCTATAAATAAACGACAAAAAAGATACCTGCGGAGTTTCGGCCGAATTTGTTCGTCGGTCAGAGGATCCTCATTTCGAAACTACTGGAAAACTGTCACAAAAAAAAGGATTTAAAAGAGTACATTTCGACAAACGATATTTTACATTCTTACTTTGATGATAGAAATATAATTTTGAGAAGAAATTATTACTTAATTGCCATACTAACGTCCATAAAAAATATTAAAATTTTAAATTATTATCATAAAAATATTTGAAATTCCATTGTCGACAGACAACATTTTAAAACTTAAGTGTTTGATATTTGGTGCGTATTTAGCACATAAGCACGTTCCTTAAAAACAAAATTTGTTGATTTATGAGCGGTCGGTTCACACACAATAAACAATATATCAGTTAAGAAATATAAAGGTAAAATTAATGTTTAATAAATTAAAATTCAAAATACCGCAAATAAATTACGGCCAAATTTTAAACAGCCCTCTGCACAGCCTTTTGCGTTTGAACCCAGGGTGATCTGTAACGCAGACTCGGTCGTCACAGATGACCCTACAAGCTAACCGGGATTTACTTGTGCTCGGAAACGGTTGATTATAATTTTTTACTTACAAAGCTATGCATAATGTTACGTAATATTTATATATGATAATTATAATAGCAACTTTCTGACAAACCAAGCAATCTAAAAATGGTGAGTGTTAGAGTAGGAACATTTTGAATTAATTATGTATTTACGATTTCGTGTTATTTGGTATTTTATTCTTAACAAGATAAGAAATTATATTTTTTGAATAGGGTGATGTTATTGGTTTATGCTGAATAGAAGGAATAATTTAAGTTGTTGAAACTAACACGCACATAACAATAACAAATTAGTAACTAAGATAAAAGATGTCAAAACTTAATTAGCAAAGAACCGCGTAATAAAAAAATGATGCATCTTACCTAGTTTAAAAGCACCTTCTTAAGCGACCTCTATCAACTGCGTGCACTAACCCAGTCACCACTAATCCCAACACCACTACATTAGAAAAGACACATCACCATCAATAATACGTGCTCCACCTCTAAACGAGGCATCTTCAGGTGAAATAGATTCTGCGGTGGCTGACCGCTAAGATCAATTTGAGGGAGGACGGGTGGTGTTTTTCAAACTGGGTAAGACACAACATCATTTAATCTTATTAAGCAGATCTTAGCTAATACATTTTTAACATCTTTGATATAATGTATTTAATTTTTTTTAAGTTTAAATTCATTTAATTATAATAATTATATATGTGCCATTTTGTTCCATAACTTGTTATTATATTGAATGTAGTGACATAATTCTGTTGCTGTAGAAATCTTGGGATTTTTGATAAAAAAATGCGACAAGTTATTTTGACAGTCCTCTTTTGATGTTAATCTAACACTACCCAAAGAATTCTGAAGAGCGGTCTCTTCAGAAAAGACGTAAAAATCTGAGGTTGCAAGGTCAGGACTATATGGTGGATGCATTAACACTTCCCAACCAAGCTCTCTCAATTTTTTCTGAATGGCCAAAGATGTGTGTGGTCTGGCGTTATCATGATGAAGGACCACTTCTTTTCTGTTGATAAATTCCGGCCGTTTTTTCTCTAAATTTTTTGCTTGGGTCTCATTAGTTGTTGGCAGTAGATATTCGAATCGATGGTTTTGCTCGGCGGTAAAAGCTCATAATAAACGATGCCCTTCCAATCCCACCATACACACAGCATCACATTATTGCGTGTTAATCTGGGTTTCGCCACAGTCTGTGGAGTTTGACTACCCTTTGACCATGATCTTTTTCGCACGTTCTTGTAATGGAAAGTGTTGTCCTCCTTTTTTTCAATCTTTTCAAACATGGTTCGGTTTCATTACGTATCAATAGAGAATTCCAAATGAGTACACGATTCATTACGTTTCTTTCAGTGAGTTCGTGTGGTACCCAAAATATCAGGCTTTTTTTGTATAGGCAGACTTTTTCAAATGGGTAAACTGTTTTGTGGTCAATCTTCAATTCCTGGCCTATCTCATAACTACTTATATGCCGATCTTGCCCCTTTTTCAATAAATTGCATCGACTTTATCCGTATGAGGGTAACCAGAGCAAGCTGCATCTTTGACATCAAAATTTCCGGACTTAAAACTACTACCTACTAACTGCTACTCTTTCTGACACTGAATTAGGTCCATAAACGTCACAAAATCGGATAGAAAAAACAACTCAAAAATGGCGGAAAAGTGTTTTTTACGTTTTCTTTTTCTTTTCTTAATGTCATATATATTGATATTAAAACCAGCCAGATGCAAACAGTACAACCAAAGAGATTTTTCTTCAATTTTATACAAACAAAATACGATGAAACTTTTCCCCCGATCTGGATCTAGTCTGATCAATGACTCCAACCAAGTTTCGGCCGCGGATGATAGGGAGAGCGGCGCTAAAAGTAAACAATTCCAAATATTCTCCCTATGAGGCAAATCTACGGGAGATGCAAATTTTCAGCAGTAGAATTTTGATAGGCTGGGGTGGTTGTGTTGTGATGATGAATGCGTTGGACTCACATAATGTAATATGATAATTTTCATTCAATATCTCTTCTCTTACATAGTATAAAATAGGTCGAATTTACTGCCTCGTAGGTCTAGTAGTTGTAGTAGTGCGACTTATGTCATGAGGTCTTAGGTTTGAATCCCTGGCCGGGCCAAAAAAAGTCAGTTATTAAGTTTTTCCATCAAGAAATTCTCAGTAGCTGCCCGCAGTCAGGAAGGTGGCGGTGTCTCATCTCCGTGCCTCGGAAAGCACGTAAAACCGTTGGTACTGCGCCTGATCTCTCTCCGGTCGTGTCGGTTTACCGTCCCATCGTACTATGAGAGTGAGGGAATAGAGAGTGTACCTGTGCTTGCGCATATACTTGAGCACTATTATCCTGTCTTGCGCCGATGGCTAGTCTCTGTTGAGGCTAGCCGCCTTGACCGAAATTTGGTCTGGAGGGCATTATTATTATAATACCAAGTCACTACCCGCCATTTTCCTGTACGCTTAGATCTTTTAAATTAAGCAACGGATTTTGATGCGGTTCATCATTCATCAACAGACAGAATGATTCAAGAGGAATGTTTATACAAGGTAATTTTTCAATAACCGGCCAAATTTGCAGAGAAGGTTCAGAATAAGTAATAAAGTAATATTAACTGTATAATTTTAACCGGTTTTACTGCGCACGCACTTATTCGTAAGGGTCGATCGGTAGGCAAAAACGTTTTTGCCCATAAATTACATTCAATTTGGGATAATTTCAAATAAAAGTAGAAGCCTTATTTACTCGTATTTTCAAAAATCGCAATAACGGTATATTATTATTTAGATATTTCAAATTAAGTTTAAAATTTGGGTACTCTTTGAAAAAATAGCCCTATATATAATTATTTATATTAATTATGGAATACGATTACCGTCGTGGCAGCAACGCAGCACAAACGGCACGCAACATCAACGACGTTTACGGATCTAATTCTACATTTTTCAGATATTTTTTTTTCAAAAATGAACAATGACGAATTAAAGGCGATTGTGGAAGCTAATTATACTCAATCCACGGCTGAATTTGCAGCAGCTTTCGACGTTAACATCAAACCAATATTGGTCCATTGGCGTCAAATTGGCAAGGTAAAAAACTAGACAAATGGGTGCCCTACGAATTCAATGATCGCCAGCGCGGAGTATGCGTCAAGATGTGCCTTGCACTGCTCATCAGGCGCATAAACGAAGGAATTTTGAACCGCATTGTTATCTATTGTGAAAAGTCAGAGTGTGTCCAAAAAGACACATATGGCAATTGATATTGCTGTGTTAGTCCCTATTTTAATGTATGGTAGTGAAAGTTGGGTGTGGCAGAAGAAGCACGAGAGTAGAATAAATGCTGTAGAAATGCGGTCATTAAGGAGTATGTTAGGGCTGAATCTGAAACACAGGGAAATTGTGTGTTAAGAGAAGAGCGTGGTTTTCAAGATGATGTTGTGACCAGGATTAAGAAAGGAATGCTTCAGTAGTTTGGTCATGTAGAAATAATGAATGGGGAAAGAGTGAGCCAAGCAAATTTATGCTGCAGAAGTGAACGGCAGATTCAGGAAGGGACACCCTAGGCAAAGTTTTATCGACCGATTTGGTGATATATTGAAAAAATGCCAAATTGTATCTGCCAAAGAGTACCTTTAACTGAAGAGCATGTATGCGTAGGTATATGGATGTGGAGGAGGTGAAAGAGATGTGCCAGGTTCGTGCCGAATGGAAGTCCATAGTCTCTGCCTACTCCTCTGGGTGACAGGCGTGAGTGTTTATGTTATATTATGTTTATTGTTACTTGCGACGAAAAATGGATTCTGTTTAACAATTGCAAACGCTCAGCGAGTTGGTTGGATCCTAGCTCAGCATCTAAACATGCCCTAAACGAAATCGAATGGTCGAGTGCCGGTGTGATTCATCACAGCTTCTTACCAAACGGGATGAGCGTTACTGCAGATGTGTACTGTGAAGAACTGAACGCAATGATGGAAAAGCTTCACGTCTCCATCCAGCTTTGGTCAATCGCTCGTCCCCGCTGCTCGCTGCACGACAAAGCGCAACCTCATACTGGCCAACAGACGGTCTTCAAGTAACAAGAGCTGGAGTTGGAAGTTATATACAGACTTCTACTTTTCCCGAATTTGGATAACTTGTTGGCGGAAAAAAATCAATACCCGAGAGGCATACAAAATGCCTTTGAAAAATTTGTTGCCTCCCGTCTAGCTGATTTCTTCAAGAAGGACATCAATAAACTGCCACTACGTTGGCAAATATGCATTAATTGCATGGGTGATTATGATTAATATAAATAAAAAAAAAATAAAAAAAAATACCCTAACTTATAACTAATATCATTAATTTGAGATTGGCACCCTCAAACATAGACGTGTGGAGGGTGGAAGAAAAAGGGGAGATCTCCCGCCGGGCAAGGTGTTCTGCCCGGGGAGCGGCCAACGCTCCGAGTGGTAGTTCAGAGCTATTGTATATATACTGTTTTTAATTTGGAACTTTGATAGCGCGGATTTAGGCTTCGATGTCTGTGGCGGCGCGACGACAGCGCCGCCAAGAGTTTATTGTTGAGAATGATATTGTAGTGTAAAAGTGGATGTTGAATTTGCTCTCTTGTGTTAGATAATATTCTTAACTATTTAAAAAAATTAACACTACGTGAACGCATTAAAAGTTAATACAATATATCCAAAATAAATGAAGTATGCAAACCAACAGCAACACCAAGATCAAGACTGCGACATAGGGCAGTTGTTACTAAAAGAATTATTACAACGGACATAAGACGAAAACGATTAAGACTCGTTGAATGACCAAATAGTGAGTGAGTGTAGAGAACCGGAGACCTTTTTTACTGCATAGAGGCATTACATCTTAGGCCTCAGTGGTGACAACGTCTCTTGATTCTTAAAAGAGGATAGATGTAGATGTTTATGGGCCATAGTATTCACTTACCATTAAGTGGGCTGTGTGCTCGTTTGTCACCCATATTCTAAAAAAAAAAACAGCGTAAGGCAACACATACATTCAGCATAGCGCAATTACAATTCAACCATACCGCAAGGTTACAATCATACATGTCGTATATCTTTATAGTTTTCAATAAAAATGATAACAACTATTTAGATAAAGTTTTCGAACTAACAGCCCGATTAGCTTTATCGCAGAATGCTTTGCTTGTTCTAGTGGAATAACCACAAAGCACGGCAGACAAGACTACCGACTGAATTACTTTAAGGTAATTTCAACTTGTCGCCTTGTCGTCGCCTACGTCGAACTTTATACCTTTCAAAGGAGTGCAAGTTTCGAGTTCTACTCGCAATTCTATTTATCTATTTTTATATTCTGGTACTTTTTCTGATATTAAACATATTCTTTATAGTTATAGAATGTTACAAATCCTTTTAAGGGGTTTTTTATTAACAAAACAAATATTTTACTAAATAATTAAATACTAGACAATTGTAATTGCGTTTTAAATTTTAAAATTCTATATGTATCCATGTTACAGTAATTAGTTCCCAGATAATCATTCACTAAGCTCGAAATTAATGTCAACTATTTGTTTAGACTGTCACTTCATATTAGTGAGAAGGGTCATTCACTTTATATTTGGCGTGTTTGTACTATCACCTTGTAAACTCTTAAAATGTGTGGCTATGTAACACTTATAAGTCATTAATAAAAATTATATTAATTATTGTTTTTTTGGACGCGATTTTTTATAATTTACTAACTATATTTCAAGAACTGATGTTTTAAACTGTCAGCAATCAAAACTTTTGCTTCATAAGTCGATTTCGGTGTGTTAATTATTGTAAATATAGTTCTACAGGGACTATCATAATGCAATTTATGTATTAATTTTAGTGATATTGAACTTTGCTATAAACGCTGTATATTATGTTATAATTAAAATAAGTAGAAAGACTGTGCTAGTTGTGTGTAGTAGTTTTAAATTCTGCCAAAAAGGTGAACAGTTTGTCGGAGCACACAATATACTCTCGTTTACATTATTTTAATGTTGAATTAAGCCCGTGTTCGAAATTCGATCAGTTGTGTAGAAACGTTGCTAAATATTTATCTCGCAAGAATGTAATTCTTGTAGTTGGACTCTTGGATGTTGCCGCTTTTCCATTTCACGGACACACATTTTTTTGCTCGGGGCAAACTGAGCAACAAGACCAAGGCGACCCCTGCCACGCTATCCGTGGATTTCTGCAACATCAGGGGACTTCACTCGAACCTAAACGCCGTCCACTACCATCTCGAGACGGCGAAGCCGGCCTTGCTCTTTCTGACCGAGACGCAGGTGTCCTCTCCGGCTGATACTTCGTATCTCTCCTACCCGGGGTACAAATTGGAACACTCCTTTGTGCCTCGGGCTGGAGTTTGCGTATACGTCAGAGAGGACATCTGTTCTCGACGCCTCGGCAGTCTTGAAGGTTCGGACCTGTCCATCCTTTGGCTACGCGTAGATAGCGACGACCATCCGCGCGTCTACGGGTGCCTCTATAGGTCCCATAGCGGTAATGCCGAAACAGACC